>QVXC01000033.1:0-140036 GCA_003501895.1 Phaeosphaeria sp. A1 3.1a
CCTGTATGGCCTGAAGGAGTCACCAATCCTATGGTACAATGAGCTACGTAAGCAGCTTATCAAGCTTAGGCTTAAGCTAGTTGACGGCTTCCCATGCCTCTACACGAGCCGCTGGCTCATTCTATTCGTCTATGTTAACGACATTGTTATGGCGTTCCACCATTCTAATGCCTATCTCCACCAGTCCTTTAAGAAGGACCTGGCAGACCTCTATAACATCAAAGCGATAGGAGACCTTGCCTGGTTTCTTAGCATTCGCATCGTCCGTGATCAAGATCTGCATAAGACCTAGCTAGTACAAGACGCCTTCATTAATAAGGTGTGCGCTCGATTTGACATCCAGGCTATTGGCAAGGCTCTAGACGTCCTACTGACGGAGAATTGGCTGCCACAGTCTACTGAAGAGACTGATATAGCTCGTACGAAGCTCTACTAGCAGCTTGTCGGTTCTCTCGCATACATCGCTGTTTGGGGCAGACCTGACGTTGCTCGAACGCACGTCGTATTTGCCTGCCACCTCACTAACCCCGGACAATCTCATGTCTCAAAAATCCGCCAGACTTAGCGCTACCTGCTCAGCACGAAGGCTCTCGCCCTTGAAGCTTCTGCTGGCGCGGAGGACATGACCGAGTATCTCTCCGACGATCCCACGTACCGCGATCCTCTCTTCTTTGGATCATCTGATGCCTCGTATGCTGACGAGCCTGAGACGCGCCGGAGCTCTCAGGGGTACGCATTCAAGTTTGGAGGACTTATGATCGACTAGAAATCGACTGTACAGCGCACAGTCACAAAATCAACTACAGAGTCTGAACTGCTATCACTCTCTCTCGCAGCCTCTCAGATAGAAGAGTGGATGCGCTTCTTTGCTGGCATCAATCTCAAACTTAATAGTACGCCGACAATCTGGTGCGACAACCAGCAGACTGTTAGTATCGTCACAAAGGAGCACGACAAGCTACATACAAAAGTCAAACACGTCGATATCCATCAGCTCTAGATACGACAAGAGGTCACTGCATTACGCATTAGCGTTTAATAGGTCCCTACTAATCACATGCCTGCTGACGGACTCACGAAGATTCTCCCTAAGCAGAAGTTCACAGCCTTCGTCCGCTAACTTGGCCTCATTAACATTACTGAGCGCCTAAAGGGCCTACATCAGGCTAACGGGGATGACTTTGATATTCTCTATACACACTGTTTAGATTCAGCTGTCGTTTACCCACCTTCTTGAGTCTACGCCAGCTGGGGGGTGTGTCACGGTTTAAGTCTCTCTCCTTGAAGGGTGTGATAAGGATCGCAAGGATCAGGGGTTACAATGGAAAAAGCAAAGCCCACACACGTAGATAAATTCCAGAGAAGAGACGAGAACAATAGATCAGTTCAATCCTACAATTCCTTTGCGCACTGCTTGCACTCACTGCGACAAAAAATGAACACATACGGTTTACTAAAATGCCAAGCCGTTCACGACTGCTTGTTCTTAGTGCTGACCGATCTGAATCCCGACGAACGAGGACGTAGAGCTAACAAGGGATGCGGGGTTACGGGTAGTGCATTAACTCCGATGCTACATGGTCCCTCATTGTTTCAGCATGGCTGCGCCTGCGGAGTTAATCGGTGGAAGAAGGAGCCTGGGGTGTATTAAAGCAAACATCCACTCCACACCGGTAGCCCTGGACTAGTCTCGCACAAACACCACAATTTGACCTCCACAAAAACGAAATGTCTTCCTTGTACGCTCCCAAGACAATCGCTGGAAAGCCTGTTGGCCCCATCGGCTATGGTATGATGAGTAAGTTACCATGCAAAACATGGCGATGCGCTATCGTCATTGCTAAATATTATCTGCACAGGCCTCACGCTGTTCGGCGGTATGACACACGACGAGGCAATCAAGCCATTGAAATCTGCTTTGGAAAATGGTGCCACCTTCTGGAATGCCGTATGGATAACGCAGGAATTTTGCCCATACACCATTTGCTAAAGCTCTCATAGGGAACTTTCTACGGACCTCCAGACGCGAATTCGCTCCAGCTCCTCAAGCACTACTTTACCAACTACCCAGAAGATGCATCGCGCGTTGTGCTCAGCATCAAAGGCGCCTATGACAGAGCCACGCAGTCGCCAACCGCGAGTCCGGAGCAGATTCGAGCCTCCGTTGACGAATGCCTCGCCTTGCTCAGCGGCCTCAAATCCATTGATCTTTTTGAGCCCGCACGCATTGACCCTAATGTTCCCGTGGAAGATAGTGTCGATGAGCTAGCTAAGCTAATCAAGGAGGGCAAAATTGGGTCCTATGGTCTCAGCGAGGTAAACGCTCAAACGATCCGTCGTGCTCACGCCGTACACCCTCCCGCCGCAGTTGAGATTGAGCTAAGTCTCTTTTCTCAAAGAGCGTTGGAGAAAGGAGGCGTCGTTGACACTTGCCGCGAGCTCGGCATTCCCGTTGTCGGCTACAGTCCCCTCGACCGTGGCTGGCTGACCGGGCAATTCAAGACTCTTGATGATCTTCCCAAGGATGACTTCCGCCGTTGGTACCCTCGCTTTCAACCAGGCAACTTCGAGAAGAACGTCGAGCTAGCTGAGGCTGTCGAGCAGGTTGCGAAGAAGAAGGGGACCACCAGCGCTCAGGTAGCGATTGCTTGGGTACAACAGCAAGGTGTTCTGCCTATTCCCGGTTCCACCAAGGTGGAGCGCGTTCTGGAGAATACTCAGTACGTCGAGCTTACGCAAGCCGAGACTACCGAGCTATCTCAAGCTCTTAGCAAGGCAGCTGTCTCCGGGCATCGATACCCTGAGATGTTCCAGGCTCACCTGGACAAATAGGGTGACAGCGTGAGAACAGTGGCTCGAGCCGGCCCTGGTACCATAGGTCCTTTCACGTAGCCTTCCACTGTAGATCAGACGAGATATCTCTATTCCAATTCCAATGAAGACTATGCCTTCATTGCTCCAGGGCCGCAACAAGCGATGCTGCAGCAAACTCAAATACCAAGAGTATTGATCTTTGGGCGGAGGATAAGGTTGCCAACAGGAAAGCCAAGAAAGGTGTCAAATGAAATGAGATATCACAGAGTATTGATTGTATCGTGATGTGTTCTATTATTCTATCGTGGTGTGTGTGACGTTTTATCCGAGTTCAGATGAGGGCCCCCGCGCTTTGCTTGGCAGGTTGATTGCCTACCCACCTCTACGGCACGTGCCATTTGACAAAAGGCTTGATTCCAGGCTTGGTCTTGTCTAGTCATTTGACAATGTGTCTTGACTTGAGAAATTGGCTCGCTTCTTTGGTGCCAGGCAACAGCGGATAACGCATACACAGATAGAGCCACTCAGAGTGCTGGAGCTCGCACAACCACGCACATAATATAGGAATGTCTATCCACAGCGAAAATTGCGTCACGTGTTGGGGCCTCACGTAATAATATTAATATTTGGCGTTGTCCTCAAGCGGAACAAGCTCCCCAAGGCATCGACCCATAGCTTCAAGCAAGCCGCCTAAATGAGGCCAACATTCGAGACACGCTCTCGGCTTACTCGACCTGCCTCGCGTGTTACCGAGATTTCAGTTAAATGCTCCGTGGGAATATGTGGGCGGAGATAAGAAGAGTCTGTAATGATTCATTAGTCGAGTTGGAAAGTATGAGCACGGATAGAAAAGGGTGCAGCCAGCCCCGGTCAAACATGCCACATCACGAGGCTGACATAGCAACACGAGACCAATGTTCCATCCCACCACCATCCTCGCGAAGGATTATCAGCTTATGGTTACCGTCTCTTCTGCGGGTGCTTCCATCCGTTTGCAAAATGGGTGGCTGGGGGGGATTATGCTCAATGGGGCCGTGCAAGACATCAGTTGAATCAAGTCCGCGTGTCTGTCAACTCGAAGTAGGGAAACGGTGGTGAATGTTGCCAAGTGGCACAACGAGGTCCCCTTCAATTTGGATCCTTTGTTGATTGGGAAAAGGGGCTGGTTTCAGGTAAGCCATGACGCGAAAATTTTTGGATGTTGTACAATACGCTTACTTATCATAAGCGCTAACTCACACCATTGCAGATTTCGAGCAAGTTATGAAGGCGTTGGGTGAAGGACATATGTACGTGAAGAAGATGATTACGCGTATGGTCACTATGAACAGAGTGGTGGAAGATGACATACTCGCCCTATTGCATGAGAAAGACAGAGACGTTGAGATAATCGTAGATGTCAGATGATAGAAGTATTATTATCGAACACTAGCACCTGCACAGCGCTGGCTAGTTCTTCAAAGCCAGAATCTTTTGCGCCGCACGCTCTGCAACGGTGATGATTGCGCCCGTGGGATTTCCAGTCGTCATGCCGGGGAAGATGGATGCGTCGACGACGAAGAGGTTATCGGTCTACATCCCATCGCAAGTCAGCCTCGTCTCCACATCCATCACTTTCCTCATAACTTGACTAAACAGGGGATTTGCAGGACCAAGTGGGACAGAACACTTACGCCGTAGACTTTTGTGTTTAGATCAACAACTGCCTTCGTCCTATCCTCCCCAATCGTGCACGATCCAGTCCAATGATTCGAGCCTCGGGAGCCGGGCGTTGCTGGGATCTACAAAAGCCTCTCTGTCAGCTTGCACGCTCGTTATCCCTTCCATCCTTTCACCTCCCAGTTGTACGAAATCTGTAGAGTAAGGGAAGAATCAACGTACCGAGTTCACAAACGCACTCGTTGTCTGATTCACACCAGGCACGACCCAGCTCATCCCCTCAATCTTACTCAACACACCCCTGATATACTCGATACCCTGCACAACAGCTTCTTTATCCTGCGTATTTCGTAGATACGGCGGCGTCATTACGCGCGTTCCAAGCGTAGGGGTGATACCCATGCGCCCGCGTGAGGTGGTTCCTGTGCCCAGGTATTGTGTTATGGTCATCGAGGTATTTGTTCTGCCCTCGATGCGGGCTTGCCATTGAATGTGGCGCGTCACATTGTCGGAGCCGGTGATCTGTTGCCAGAACATGGGGCCCAGGTTCGGGGCGACGAGGGTGAGGGGGCCTGTGCGGTTATCTGGAAGATGTTAGTGAGGACATTTGAACAAAAGACCGATATTGATATGATAGGGATGTAAGAAAGAGGATTCGAAAACGGAGGGCTTACTGAGATATATTTCGACGTCGCTGGCGATGGGCTTGTTCCATGCGCCATAGAAGTCGTAGAAGACTATGCTTGGGTGGGCGATTTGAATGTCGGTCTTCGCAGATATGTGTTAGTCGAGATCATAAGATGGAGGACGGGGGTGTTGAGTGCAAACGTACACCGACGTGGTCGTTGAGATTGTATCCAACCGGCAGATCAATCCATTGATCGGACGAGATCATGGTGGTCCCATCGAAGGCTGACTTCTTGACGAGCTCGAGCTGATCTTTAGGTCCAATGCCGCCTGCTTTTGTCAAATCGGATCAATACAGCCAGCAACTTGAAACACACTTCGCATAAGAACTTTCGCGGTCCCAAAAGTCCCGGCAGATAGCACTACACGTCCAGTCTGTGACTTCAGCTTGATGATGCCCGAGTATCCTGGCCCCACAGCGCCACCTCTCGTGCACTCAACCTCCACACCCGTGATGTGACCGCCTTCCCGGACCAGTCTTCTGACATTAGTATTAGTCCAGAGGTGAAAGTCCTTGCGCTTTGTGGCCGCCACAAGATACGTCGCAAGTGGCCCATGGCGCTCTGCGTTCTCGAGGAAGAACGTGCTGTGTCCGAAGGTGTGGTTCTTCTGATCTGGATGGTCGTTTGGAACGATATACTTGAAGCCAGCTGCTTCGAGACCTTTGGAGACAGTGTCGAAGCCTTGCTGTAGGTAAAGCTTGCCATCTCTGGAAGGTGTATATGTCTAGGCTTATTGTTAACAAAAATTGCACTTGACAATGGCTAGTCAGCTCACTCCAGGAATCCACTCCCACACCTTGTCCACGAGAGGCGCCATGTCGCTATTTCTCCATCCAGTTGGGAAGTTGATGTCCCAGTCTCTTGGGTGAGGCCTCCACCACAGCGCAGAGTTGACTGCAGTGCCACCGCCAAGAACACTGTCGTGGACATCTCAGCATTATGGACATATGGACAGAAATAGTATATCGTGGGGGGGGGCTGGGCTCGGGGAACCACTCACCAGCCTGCCATGATATCATAATCGTCGCATGAGACTCCAGTTGGATCCGCCCATATCTGATTGAACAGCCCTGGAACGTCGAATCTCGTCAAGTTTGTACCTTCCAACCAAGCGGGCTTCATGGTTCCATTCCATCGTCCACTCGATAGCGGGCCTCGCTCGATCATCAAGACCGAATTGCCTGCTTCACCAATTCGATGCGCAATGGGCATACCACCCGCGCCCGAGCCAACCACAATATAGTCGAATGTGAAGTTGGAGGGCACAGGCATGCAGTTCGGGTTTGTCGTGTTCTGCCCTTGAACGCCATTCCCAAGGAGAATAGCAAGGGTAATGAGAGCTGTGGTTCGAGACATCTTCGTCTTTATTGAGCAGGATGTATCAAAACGATAAGTAAGTTTAAGCCGAGTTGTGCAAAGGACGTGTTTCCTTCATATGCTTCCCAACATGGTCGGTCTTCTAGCCCTCATGCACCCCAGATTCCACATCCTGGCTCTTGTGGGGTTGTACCAAATATTTCATCCACAAATGCCGACTCGGTCGCGTGGCCGAGTACTATATTTCGTGCTCCTGCAGCTTGTTTCAGCCACTCACGATGCGGACCAGGGTGCTTCGCGACATGCATTGTACATATTTAGGCGAGGAGTAATTACCATTCTGCAAGTTTCATTGGCTACTAACATGCTCCATCTCGTAAATTGGGGTATGTTTGTCTTGCTTGACCTCAAACTGGTTATGTGGGTGCTAGTGAACGTGTTAGTCTCGGAGTGCCGAATGATCGAAGTGAAAGTGTTGCGGGGCAATTGTGATTTACCGCATGTGGCGATCTTGCCTCATGAGCTGCGCAACCCTGTTTCTGATTGCACTGAGGGGTTATGGAGATTAGGAGGTTACACAGTTTTGTATGAAGATGATTGTGTGCGGAAACTAGTGCTTCGATGGCGTGTCGAATTGAACAGTTTTCGACACATAGATGTTCTGGACGGAAGTAAAAGTATGCTACGCTACACGTGGCGGGAAATAGCAACAGTCCGAGAGCGGCTCGAGTAAAGCATAACACGTATGATGGTAGAAGGTTGGGTCTAGAAGTCGGATTGATGTACTGTATTGAGATGTTTCATGGGGGCAAGGGGGGGAGGGGGAATAATCTGACGTGACCAGCTTTCAACTATCAGTTAGCTGAACCTGATTCTGGCCCGTAAGTTGGCATCTCAAACATATTTTCAAAGTTCAGGCTTTTGCTTCCCCGAACTTCTCGTCCTTTTCCATCATGACTTCCTCTCCTTGTACCACCTTGGTTGACTGCTGTCTCGGGAGATACCTGAACATCACCGGCATCAAAGCGGCAAGCACCATGCCGAAGACGAGAATAGCAGTCGACATGGCAAAGCCCTTCACGTTGCGTGGTCCCTCCGCGCTTGGCCACAGATAGCTTCCGTAGATGAAACTCGTGTGACCGAAAGAGTTCACTAGTGCGATGGCCACGGACCTTTTCCGTGGTAGCTGCGACAATGTCTCGCTCGTCCAATTCAGGATGAGAGGTATGGTCGTATACATGCCACCAGTCATGAAGCATAGCATCGCGTACTTGACTTTGTCGTTTCTGACGAGCAGGCACACGAGTGCGGCGATACCGGCAAAGCCAAGAAGACCGGCGTTGTGCCATCTGCGATCTTGGGTCTTGTCGGATGTATATGACCTATATGTGCTTAGTCAAGCATCCCCATTTATGGGATGAGGAATACTTACCAGAACAACTGGAATATGGCACCACAACTCCAGACTGGTACTGTCATCCATTGAGCACTAGTGCTGCTGTATCCCATACTTCTGAGCATTGTCGGAAGGAAGTATGAAATAGTCAACGCGAGGCAATTGGCAGCATAAAGAGCCAAGAAGAAGTACGTCCTGCCATCTTTGAGTACTGCGATGAATGCTTGGAATGGCGTCAGCTCTATTTCACCGGCCTCCCACGGCTGATCCTGTTGGCGCAAAATGCGGACATGGGCGAGTAGGCGTTGCTCTTGCGACAGCATCTTTGAGTTAAGAGGCCAGTTGGGAAGTATGAAGTACACTGTCGGAGCACTTTAGCTATTGCACAGGTATTTTTGGCGAGGTGAGACTTACAGCACCAGCCACAAACCACAGTAATGATTCCCTCAACAAGTAGCAGCCATCTCCACCCTGCTATTCCTCGCGCACCATCGAGGCTAGAGATGATTGCTCCGGCCATGATGCCACCAAGTGCAGGAGATACGCATCCCGACGTGTAGAATATACAGAAGCGCTTGCCTATCATCTGCTATCAGCATCCGACCAGGTCATGGTTCTGGATTCAACGTACCGACTTCCTTTTTCGTGTACCAACAAGTCAAGATGAACAGAGCACCTGGATACAAGCCAGCTTCAATCATACCTAAGAAGAAGCGACCGACGATGAGACCCGTTGCGTTCTTGGTTTGTGACATGCCTATGACCACGCAACCCCAGACCCATACGATAGTGGCTGCAGGTTTGGTGCGTCAGTATATAGATTGAGTTGTAGAGGTGGAACGAATTGACGTACAGAGATAGATGGATGGCTTTATCTTCATCAAAATCATGTTTGACGGGACTTCGAAAATGACATACGCTACGAAGAACAGCGAAACGAGCATCGCATATTCTATCGCATGTCAGCTGCGGATGATTCTATTAGGCAAGAATTCCTGGGTACAAATAGCATACGATTGTCAGAAAGTCCTAAGTCCTCGCTCATGCCAGCCGCGTTGGCATTAGCGATGTTGCTTCTGTCCAGGTGCGCCAATATGTACATAAACCACAAAACCGGAAGAAGCATGAAGTCGATCTTACGCACTAAGCGCTTCTCTTCCGGCGTGTCTGGCACATATTCCTGCAAGGCCCTGCGAATGGCCGCATCTTCGATTTCCTGATCTTGGCCACGGAGAACAATCTTCTTGTCGCCTTGGAGTAGTGAAGGAGTCTGCTGTACGCTCGGCGATTTCACATCGGAGGGTGCCATTGCCACAGAACCAGACTCAAGATGTACCGGTATAGGACGGAATGTCGGACTTGCGGCCTTTCGGGTCTTTAAGCTCGAGAGGCTCAAGCAGATAGCCACCACTTCTCATGCATGCGCCGTGCTTGGCGGTGCGATACGGTTGTGCACTTCCGCCCTTCACTCCGCACTGCTTGGCACAGCAATTATGTCCTTATCAGTTCATGTCCCCTCATTTGGCTCATCCTTGTCAAGGAAGAATGATCCCGAATGGTTGCCAAGGCTAGCGGAGAACTGTCGATCCTGCCCAGGACCTGTTTCGGTCTTCTTGTACAAGGGTATGATGTGATACAGTCCGAACACCAACTTCACTAACCTTCACTATCATATTTGGCATTTGTCTCTTGCAACATTTGTTCAATTTGAGCAGGTCTTTCTTCAGTTTCTTTTCAAACCATACAATTTGTTATCAAGATGTCCACTTCAAGAAAGCACGTCGTATTCGACATCGTCGGAACCTGCGTCTCCTACGACGCGATCTTCGACGCCCTAGATCACCGTCTCGGCGACAAATTACGAGCTGAAGGCATCAAACCGCGTCTTCTTGGCTATCTCTGGATCGAAGTCACAGAAAGAGAATACACGTACTTAAGCATGAATGGAAAATACGTTGCATTTCGCGAAATCTTCAGCAGCCTGTTCTACCGCATGCTGTACATGTCTGGCATCCCGGATCCCCACACTTTCGCCAGTGATGACGATCTGATGTATATAATGGAACAGTACAAGAAGTTGGATGCCAGGCCCGGCATTGCGGAGTGCTTTCAGATGCTGAGAGATGCTGGATTTACAGTATGGGCATTAACAGCGGGAGACGTGGAGCGTGTTGGAGGATATTTCACGCATAATGGCATTGATATGCCTAAGGAGAATTTCGTATCCTGCGATTCCATCGGAATTGGGAAGCCGGATCCGAAGGTGTATCAGATGATGAAGGAGAAGCTAGGGAGTGATGAGAAGTGGTTTGCTGCGGCACATAACTGGGATGTTGCGGCTGCAAAATTATCCGGGTAAGAGATATGTCCTCTGGTTTTGCTCTTGAAATTACTGACAATTTGACAGATTCAAGACTGCTTATTGTACAATATGGGAGAAGATCAGGTGCGATAATCTTTTCGGGGAGATGGATGTTACGGCAGACTCTTTTGACGACATGGCTCGTGCTATTATAGATGCATCTAGGGCCTCGTAGTATAGCATAGTTGCACATCGAGAGCAATGGGTTGAAAGAAATACGCTGGTGAATACCTGAGTCAAGCCGCTGCAGACCAACTGGGTGAGACGTTTTCGCGAGACAGTCGGCCCGGGATAGACTTAAAAACTCCGGGATGATACCTGTCAAGCGTTTTTGTCTCAAATGCTATACATGCTGTGATTCAGGCGTGCAGTGTATTTCTCCGCATGAGACGACCTGATGTCAATGATGATCTGCTACGCCCAGCCACTTCGGAAGAGTGCAGCCGTGTTGGAGAGCGTCACGTGGACACCCCACTCTTGAACAACAGATACTGATAGTTAGGGTAACATTTAATATTGGAGCGCTTGGCGGGTTCCCTTTACGCTCTTGACGCTGGCGATGTGAGCGGGGAAGATAACCTATGTCCGAGTCTGCTTGAAGTCCAGCTTACCGGTATTCATAGAAGTACAGGTTGCGGGGTCGCTCAGTCCGATCGGAATTGATTACAGCGAATATCTTGAGCATAGCGGACATGCTCATAGCAATCTGAGAGTCACGAGGAGTGATCTCACAGCTTCTGACCTTTCCATTTGCGATTCACAGACCTCGAAAATGAGCCCAAGTCGTGCGCCTGTACCCAATCCGACCACCTCTTTTTGGAACGCGGATGCTCTCCCATTCGATGACCTGCGCAGTACCAAAGATCTTCCTTCCGAAGCCGAAATTGTGATCATTGGCGCAGGTTTTTCAGGGATCGCAAGTGCTCCTTCACAAGTGTGGCTGCTCGCGCTAACTTGCCTTCACAGGCCACTGCATACCACATCCTCAACTCAACAGCTTCTCCTAAACCATCGTCTATTCTCCTGTTGGATGCACGAAAGATATGCTCTGGCGCCACTGGTCGTAATGGCGGACACGTCAAGCCGGACACATACTTTAATGTTTCCAAGTATAGTTCGATGTATGGCGCAGAGGCTGCTGCGGAACTCGCAGCTTTCGAAGCAGCTCATGTATATGCGGTCAAAAATCTCGTAGAGTCAGAGGGTCTCGATTGCGATTTCCAACTTACTCGGGCTATCGATGTATACCTCGATGCGCAGCATGCAAAAGAGACGGAGAATGCATGGAGAACATTGAAGGAGCAAGGTGTCGTGAACTTGAGCGATGTTGCCTTCAGTTCGGGAGAACACGCGAAAAGAGTAAGCCAGGTTCTTTGTGGAAGCCTGAGAGTTCGCAAAAAATTGATAGTTGTGTTCAGGTCTCGGGAGTAAAAGGCGCGCATTGCGCATTCAGTTTCACAGCAGCTCATCTCTGGCCGGCAAAATTGGTCCAACAACTACTCGGGAAACTTCAACAACGCGGCGATAGCCTCAATGTGCAAGCAAACACACCGGTCACTGTGGTCTCGGACTCTCAAGATGACATCGGCAACTGGACGATAACAACGCCCCGTGGCACAGTGAAAGCGTCAAAGGTGGTGTACGCTACCAACGGGTACACAAGCCAGATATTGCCGCAGTACGTCAAGGCTATCACTCCAATTCGAGGTGTATGTAGTCACATCGAGAGTCCAAAGGGGACAAATTCTCCTCACCTCGTCAACACGTACGCGCTCCGCTTTGACAGTCGGAACTATGACTATCTCATCCCTCGTACCGATGGCAGTATCATTGTTGGTGGCGCAAGGCAGCGTTTCTGGCATAGACCCGAGCGATGGTTTGGAAACGTACAGGACAATGAGCTGGTGGACGAGGCTACATCCTACTTCGACGATTACATGCAGCGACACTTCCGTGGCTGGGAGAACAGTGGCGCAAAGACGGAGAGGGTGTGGGCAGGGAGTGAGTAGCCCTGTTCAAGCGTGATAGAATTGTGTTTGTTGACAACATTGTAGTCATGGGCTATAGCGCAGACTTCATGCCGCACGTTGGGGAGGTCCCGAATAAGCCTGGCCAATTCATCATTGCGGGCTTCAACGGCCATGGCATGTCCCAGATTCTACTCTCGAGTAAGAGCCTTGCGACAATGATACAGGACGGAACTCGCTTCGAAGACACGGGATTGCCTCGACTCTTCAAAACTTCCGAAGAAAGGTTATCAGGACGTGACAGTCCACTAGAAGACTCCTTCGCCCCTCTTTGGTCTAAGTTGTGAGTTATGATAAGCCGCGAATTGGTGGTCAATAAAGTCAATCGTACGAAGAAGCCGAGGCACATCTCAAAGTCAAACAATATACTGCCAAAAGCGTACCTGGCCAACGCTCAGTCATGATACCAATAAGTCTAGTGTATTGAATACAATCTCTAGTACTCCAGGAATAGTTATAAGACATCAGACGATACAAAGATAGTGCATGACGAAAACCTGGCTCCTTCGTAGCTCACTATCGCCCTCGCAGTTGTCATGGGCTCGAGAAATGAATCGCGGTCTACGAGCGACTGCACCGCTCAACGAAACGAGTATGAACCTGAGCAGCTAGAGCCCAAATGGTTAAGATCAACAGCCGATGCTGCACATACTTTGAAGCTGACGACCATTCCACCACTCTCCTGACATTATTCCCTCCAGGTCCGAAGCACTTACTGTCGAGATCTCACAGTCCGTCGTAGGCTGCCCCTCCCACTATCGACCGCATCTCTGATTTTCCCCCAGAAGCGCTACTGCTCTTACCACCAATCTATACCCCTTCCCCATCACCATGCCAGGTATGAACCTCAGCATCACCATAGAGAAAGGCGAACCCCTAGACTGGCAAATATACCGCCACACCGCTCTCTGCCTCCGCGCCTCAAACGGCTCAAACCCCATGATCATCCACGCAGTCGGCCCCAAGGGCGACTACATGCTCGAGACACGAGATGATTACGATCTGGCCACGAGCCCACTGTTGGCCAAGGAGGATCACGTTGCATGTATCAAGATGTCGGTGAGCAAGATTCAGCTGGCGGCGATACTCTACTAGACGCCTGTTATGAATGAGGACCCGGAATTCGATTGTCAGAAGTGGGTGGGGGATGCGCTTCAGAGATTAGTGGAGGCGGGGTGTATAGAGCGGGGGGAGTGAGAGAGGGATTGAGGGGATGGTGGACGCAACTATAGAAGCGAAAGACGAGCCAAAGTAGACATCATGGTCTGTGCCAGCGCACAATGGCTTGATGAGCCGCGAGTTCGGCGTCATACATGACGGGGAAGATATCCTTTGCGCAATTCTTCCAGTCTTTGTGGTCACAAGGTCGCTCAAAGAACTTGATGTAATCCCAATGCTCAGGGTACCATCCTCCATTTTCCCAATCGAACAGCGCCGTTATCTGGTCTTCTTTGACCATGATGTTGTGCTGTGCAATGTCGCCATGTGAGAACACGATGCGATGATCTGTGCGCAGCTGTTTGGACAAGGCGGTGCGAATTGGGTCTGATGCAGTGTGCACAAGGTCACAATAGAGCTCAGAGTTGAAAGTCGCCTCGTGCTTGAATGGGCCACCGCTGTAGTGAGTGTAACGGCGGGTATCATATGCTAGCCCACCAGAGCACGAACCAAAGAGACCCGTGTTGTGGGGTATACTTCGCATGGTAGTAACGATGTCCCGTAATTGTCGGCATATGCAGCTTTTCTGCTCCGTCGTATATGTGTCCCAGACCTCGTCCAGTGGCTTGCGCTCGATGTAGTCCATTCGGATGAAGTTCTCTCCTTCTATTTTGCCCGGGCCTGCAACATGTACGCGTGGCACAGGGAGTTTAAGCCGCGCGGAAAGCTTCAATGCCGGGACCTCTTCCATCCTGACTCGTCTGCCTTCTTTGATGACCATGGGCCCAGGGTGAAGCGTGACACGACAGCCAGACATTTCATGAAGAACCACTACATCTGCAGTATGCTAATTAGAATTTCGCAATTTTTGGCTGGAATTGAGTAACTGACCTTGTTCAGTGGCCTGACCTTGTTCCTCAGTCATAATTTGATCGAGGCTGTTTGAGCTTGGAAATTGGTACAACGTTGACCTCGATGACTTCTTTCAGACTTCCACGGATACTCGGCCCCTATGCAAGGCGTATGGAGATTTGGCAATGTGGTATTGTTACGTTTAAAACCGATGGAACGGCACGCGTGACACGTCAATTCTGCACTAAAAGTGGCACTAGCCACGTGCAGAACCTGGAGTATTGAATTGGTCAGGACGACGCAAGTTTCCTTATACATACGCTACCTCTTTTAGACTTCTGCGTGTGAAAGATCACACGAGCAATCACACAGGATTGGCACAATTCCTGTAAGGTCTAGAAGTATGCAAGGTTCAGCCACTTAGGCACATCTGCTACAAAGACTAACTTTGAGCTATGTTGCTCACATACACCGTGAAGCAAGCATAAACTTAAGATGATACTTATATCCATCACCGAGGCACTTTCAAGTCGCTTCTACATAGACACAGCACAATTCGCCTATAGAACAACTACATCGGTAAAATTTCGAATTTCAGAACTCCAATGAAATTTACCAGCCCTGCATCCAATTTCCCAACATACAATCGTCTCTCAATCTACATACAAGAAGCAACACCAAACTTTCCATACTTATGCCGCATGAATCGTCTCAATCCACCTTCCCCCCCTTTCCCCTCCCCCCCACCAACGTCTCCTCACTCCCCTTCCCATCGCCCGTACTAACAACATGAAAGCTAAAATCCAGCTCCCCCACCAACCCCCTCACCGCTCGCAACAACCTCTCAAGATCCATATGTATGCACCGCGTACTAATCGCCATGACCGCAAACGCCGCATATCCCGGCTCCGCAATATGTCTCAGGGACAAGATATCGTGGTCCACGGCCTCGAGCTGCTTGGAGAGCTGGTAGCCTTCGGGGGACTTGAGGTAGGGTGGGAGGGGTTGGCCGGAAGTGATGGAGGAGGAGAGGAGGGAGAGGAGGGAGGTTATTTCGTGAGAGGTGATGTTTGTGGAGGTGGTGAGGCGGCGGAAGTCGGCGAACCATTGGGGGGAGGCGTGGAGGGGTGATGTGGGTGATAGCATTGGGTTTTGGTTTGATGGGGCGGGGATTTCTGTCGATGGGGTGTGGGGGTAGGGTTCGTCGGTGGTGGAGGGGTTGAGGGTCGGGTGCGTGAAGGTGGCGGAGGCGAAGCCAAGGAGGGCGGTGTAGTTTACGATGCTGGGGAAAGAGTTAGTATGTATTTCATAGCTGGTTAGAGAAGGGTTGGGGGTTGACGTACTTTGATACGTAGTCGATGATTTCTTCGTATTCCTTACGTGGGAATTTGCCTCCAAGAGGGAACTCCCACTTCACGAAGGCGGCGTGCGCTTTGAGGCCTTGCAGTGTGAGCATTTGTTTGGCGAAGACCTTGTTTCGTGCTTTCACGAGTGCGAAGCCAGGTGATGTTTTGTCGTTCTCTTCGTCGCCGGTATCGCCTCGGATACGGGCCATGACCTGCTCGTGCATGATCGAGTAAAAGTTGGCTGTCAGATAAAGTGCACCGCCCATCTTTTGTCTCAATGCAGAGTGTTCCGTGATGGGATATGGGAAGACGGTCCAGAAGAAAGCAACGGCGAGACCGCCAACGACTGTTGCCAATCGATACGGACCCAGCACGTAGATGGGATAAGCTGGTTGTCCAGTCGTTGCAGTTGCTGCTGTGACACCAATCTTTCGCACTTGCAGTTCGTACCCTACAATCATTGTTGCACTGACCACGCTGATCAACCCTGCGATCACAAGATCAATGCGCTTGAGCGGTATGTAGAAACCAATCGCCACGAAAACGAACACGAAAACCAGAATACCTGCAGTTTGTTGCCCCGGGATATACCAGATAAGCCATGCGACGATCATTGCAATCAGGGTTCCGATGATGCGAAGTAGAAATTGAAACACAGACTGTCCAGCCGTGGGGGTCATAGATATAGCAATCATGATCAGAGCCCAGACGAGACGCTGCTCGACGAAGAAGGTTTGCGTGTCGCGGAGAAAGGCGAGAATAGCCAGGCTCATTGTTGCGCACGCCGCCCGGAAGCCAAACGCCGACTCTGGTGATCCTAGAAAGTGAGAGATGCCTCGAACGCCATTGCCGAATTTCTCCCAAGCGTTGGTAGGCGGAAGATGTTCAGGATCTTTGCGGCTCTTGAATGCGTCGCCCATGTACACTGTGGTATTGCTCCGGTCGAAACCAGCAATGGTTGTCTCGTCGTCCTGATTTGCATCCTGGTTGCTGAAAATACTCTTGAGCCACTTCTTAAATCGCTTCGCGCCTGGCCACCTGACCTTGCTCTTCATTTTCGCATGATCATGTTCGTCTGCGAACTTGACGAACTCGATCGTACTGCGACCGATAGAGTTAAGCAAGAACATGACATATAGCAATACGTAGAGCTGTCTTTGGTCACGCTTCCTCGTGGTGATGCTGGGCAAGCGCTTCAGGGCTTCCTCGTCCAATGCGTCCTGTGATGAGAAGTAGCCAGAGCCGATCTTAATGCCCTTGCTTTGAACCCAATGGCGCAACGTAGGCTCTTTCTTGCTGAAGAAGTCGCTGGCCTTCTTCTCTAGCGATGCTGCAAAGCCAGCATCTCCGGGCTTTACATCGCCTCCCTTTGCCTCTTCGTCAACTTGTGCCTGGCCCTTCTTGCCCTTATTCTTTGTTTTCGGTGGGGGCGCCAAACCCAACCGTAGCAATACATGGGCCAAGCCATCGTCGAGAGCTTGGAAGATGTCGTTGAATGGCTCGTGCAGATACTGAAACATGTCGTTCCATTCGCTGACAGCTTTCTTCCGTTGCTCTTCGTGTTCAAGCTCTTCATTCTCCTCGCCCCAATGATTCAGCTCTGCTCCACGTTCGAACAGATCCATAACCGAAGCAAGACCGAGCACCGGCATCATGAGCGCCCTCAGCTTCTTGAAGATAGACTCCAGATCGTCCGGACTTAGTTTGCCGTAGGCAATCTCACGTTTCGCAAACGGTAGGTCGGCCACAAGCTTGCCATGCAGCTCCTGGATAGACCCAACCATCTTCTTGATCCCTTCGATTTCTGGCTTTAACTTGGGCTTGTTGTCCTGGTCCTTGTCCTTTCTAATCTTTGGTTCCGGAACATACGTCTTGCCAAACATATCGGAATTCTCCAGGCTATGCAAGTATGCCTTGTGTGCGCCCAAGGTGCCGCGAAGGAGGGCAATGTATCCCGTCACTTCTTTCATGACCACTTTACGACTCGTCACAGGAAAGATAAACAAGCTAACACCGGTAGCCAGTCCGAAGCCAGCAAGGAAGGCTTCCAAAAGTCGTGTGATGAAGGCTTCGCATTGAGCTGTCGTTTGGAATAGGAAGCCATTGGTTGCCGCGACGTTGACTTGGATGGCGTAGATAATCGTGGGGAATGCGAGTTGTGGAAACTTGGCCTTGACTGTATTGATAGCCCAGATCTGGAAGAAGAGCCAGACAGCCAGAACAGCAGACTGCGAGGAGTTGTAGCGTTGAGGAGGGGCGCCGGGAGTCGTGGTATGCTCTCTTGCTTTGACACCAGACCAGACCATGAGCATTGCAAGTGCAGACCCGAGGCATGTTCCAATGACATTCATTGTCATGGTCTGAATGAATTTCGCGCGCGGCATAATGCAAAATCCCAAAATCGAAATGATAGCGACGAGATATCCCAACGTCGTGAACTTCTGCGCAATCTTATCTGCCTGATACATTGACAGAGCAATCGTCGGAGGCAAGGCGGCTTTTATCATCATCAACACGGTCGGTACATCCAGCCCTAGCCTGGCCCATGTTTTCTTTATGAATGAGGGCTTCTTTTCCTTCTTCTTGTCTCTCTCTTGCGGTTCTTCGGTGAGTGATGCATTTTGTTGATATCCATTGGTCTGTCGGTCGTGTTTTGAGCTGGCTGTCTCTTTGCCGATTGCTTCCGTCTCTTCGCCGTTCCGGTCCGTTGCGGTAGTCGCCATCGCGCAGTTCACACCAGAAGATCGTCTCAAAGCAGATGGGACGAAGACATGTGGATGCTGGGCTCGTGGGACAGGCGCGACGACCTCAATGGCAATCTTCCACAACGTCCGTGTCCGACCCTCCGCACCAGCGCCATCGCGCGCGTTGTTGACTTATTCAGCTAGTCCAAGCGTGCTGAAGCGTGTCGTCATGGCGCGGACACGAAAGCCACTGAATAACATTGGCTAAGCTACTGCCAAGACCTCGGCGATCGGCCCTTCCAGGATGTGTAGTCAGCCATCGACAGGGTGCAAACGAGGTTGTGTCAGCGACGTTGCTGGCCTGAAGCCCGAACAAAGCAACAGTGTTGATTGTGTAGCGAGAAATGGAGTGGATGAAACACTGTGATGAGTGAACAAGATGATTACAGGCGCTAAATGCTAGGTGGCAGGTCCGACTACTCCGTATGCTACAACTGGCTAAAGTACAATCCTCTCGAAACTATACTTGGGCACCTTTTTACTGATCATCATACCAATCTCTCGTTTGCTCCTTTCTTGCTTCCTTCCGCCCCTGCCAGCCTTCATCCTCTCAATGCCCATATCAGGCTTTGCCCCCATTGGAAGCATGGGCAGCTCGCCGTCCTGCTGGACAACCCTGAAAGGCTTACCTTGTTCCTCCATGGTCTTGTTGGAAGCCTTGTGGCTCTTTGGCAATTGCGATGCGTAGCGTAGAAACTCTCCAAGAAGTCCTCGCATGTATCGCGCTTCCCAAAAACCATTGAGCGCCGATGATGTGTCTTCCTTCAAGGATTCGATGAGTTCCTCTCCAGCCTCTGCGTCGGCTGAAGTGCCAACATTAGCCAGCCAGGCTCCCGCGCCAATGGCATCTAGAGCACAGCTGAGCAAAGAAGCAATGATGGCAACTGCATGGTCATCTGGACCCTCAGTTGAAGACTCCATCATTAGGCCTCCTGCTTCGCTAGAATTGTGGAATTCTTCAGACCAACCTCCGTTCTTCATCTCGAGATGCAGAATGCGAATCAGAGTTTCAAGGTCGTGGCGAGCTAGCATTGAGCGCAGGGTCGAAGTGATAGTACGGGGAGCGAAACTATGCAGCCGTATGAGGGCAGGTCGAAGTGTGTGGCTACGGCTATCAAGACCGTGATCCAGTACAGACAGAGCATGATCGATCTCTTCCGTAGCGGCATCGAGCTCTGAAGTGATGTCAACATCCATGTCTTCTTCTGCTGAAGCAGTGCCATTCGTAAGCAGCTTTGTTGTATTGGACGAGTCCTGCTGTTCGTCTATGCTTTGCATGAGCAACTTGATAGCCTGGACTACCTCGCCAACGGGCAAATGCCCGCTGTGGTTCAATATAGCAGAGAGAATTTGCAGATCAGGATCGAAATCAACCAAAACTTTGACGATATCGCCGTCAGTTATCGACGATATGCGCTCGGCGTTTTCGGGCGACTCCTCCAGTAATGCATGTCGAACAGATGCTGCTGAAAGTTGACCGGTCTGTAGTAGCCACTGGAAAACATTTGGCGGGAAAAAGGCAATTTTCAGTCTGCTTTGAGAATCGACGTCGTCATCTGTCGCCGCTGGTGACACGAAGATCTTCTGCAAGGCGTACAGGGCCCATTGGCGATATCGCATCTTGCGGATTTCGGGAACCTCGCCGGAGAACTTCCATATTCTCAATTTCTCCTGAGAATCGTCACCAAGATTATCCCCCTTGTTCTCATCCTGGTCGAGATCAAGCGCCATTACGTCTTCCTCGGGAATTTTGGGACCAACGCCGTTGGTCATGGGTCCACCATTCAACTCATTCTGTTTCAATCGTGACGATTCCCGTTCAAACTTTTTCACTTCTGTTGGAATACCGAGTTTCGCGGCGAGGGTTCTTTCGAACTTCTTGACGTTGCCCTTCGAGACGTAGCGGTCGCAAGCTGCCTTCTCTTCATGCCACTCCTGCGACTCACGAGCTCCATTGGCCGGCGTACCTTTACCAATCGCATCGGACAGCAGAGTACCTTCGTGCTTAGCGCGTTTCTGCGTGAAGGATCCATTGAGCTGCATCCCGATAACCTCACAGTCGCGCAGGGCTATCGCCAGATCATGCTCTGGGTAGTGCGTAAGGAGTTGGACAGGACTGCTGTGCTGCTCGACTTCCGGCTGGTTGAGCTTTCGCTTCTTAGCAGGACTTGCACCTTCGGAAGCGCCTGTACTGCCAAGTGCATGAATTGCTTGGAGCGTGTTGAACTTGGTATCGAAGACCCGACACGTTTGTTGTGAAGTGGTGAGGACAACATCTTGTGCGACGCGCAAAAAAGAGTCGGCGTCGGCTCCAGACACATTGCATTCAGAGTACAGCCGTGGCACACTGCCTGACAGATCGTACGATGCCAAAGTTGTGCCTCCAAGGATGTGGATGGAACCACTTGAAGCGTGGAGGGTGTATCGGACGGCCTTGTTTGAAGCTGGCACGAGTTTGGCCGACTCGGGCAACTCCCAAGATACAAGATACTTGAGTGGAGATAATGGCGAAGTGGTGAGGTCTTGAGCACGTGGCCGAATTTGAAATAGACTGACGATGGCGTTGCCACCCGAACTGCGCCCAATAATACACAGGATCTGAGTGAGGTCCAGCAAGTCGGAAGCATCGTCGCCTGCGAGGATCATAAGAGAGAAGATGTCCTCTCTGCTCCGCAGAAAACCTCGTTTGACCGCCCTGGCCGTGGTCGTCGACACGTTCTCCAGGGAAATACCGACGTTTATCGGATCCAGCTTGGCGACCCATCGAACAGTCTCGAGGTCGGCCGACAAGCAGACGACGCTGCCATTCTGAAAAGTAGCCAAGACATCGTGCGTCGCGCCAGCTGATGCGCTGCTGGATGCGACAGGGAGTACATCGAGTGCGATTATGGGACTATTCTCAGAGGACGAATATGCTGTCTTGGTGGTGTCGGTGCCGTCCGCTAATGACTTTTCGTGGAAGCAGATCAATTGCGATTTGTCCGCTTGCGTGACTCCAGCTACAGAGACATAAGTAAACCTCTGGGGTGGCACTCTCGACGACGACTTTCGATACAGCGACAAGGGTGCGAGGTTGAAGGTCGTGGTTGGTGGTAGCGCATACGATGTGACCAGCTGGGGATTTTGTAGCTTTGTCATGTTAGCAGGGTTTCTGTACCAACTGGGGATGCACAAACACTGTAGATGGAAACGCCTTCTCCATCGAGGCCAACTGCGACTTCTGTGCGCTTCCTCTTCTTTATGCCGTTGATACTGCAGACGCTTGCAGCATGCGCGCAGCCGTTAGTAAGTCCAACAGGCTTGGACAGCGTCGCCAAAGTGAAGGGGGCGCCAATTCTTTCGGAGAACGACATGTCGTTTGCCAGACTTGCTCCGAAGAGTTCCAAAGTGTCTGCGTGGGTCGTCGGGTTGTGGTGCGCAAAGTGTCGAGTATTGCGCTGCTTGGGAAAAAAGTTCAAGACGCGGGCCCTCGCTGCAACTTAGCGTCTGTGGCTAGTGCTGTGGCCGTGCAGTCGCGAACGCGACCTACTTTACTTCGTAGACGCGTCTCCGACGTAGCCATGCGCATCGAACGCAGCCTTCACCTCCCCACCGACCTCAACGCCTGCTGAAGCCAACCGTCGCCCGGCGACCCCAATCATACGATACTGTTCTTTCTCCTTGCAAACGCTCAGAATCATGCTCCCATAGCTGTCCGCTGTAAATGGCTCTAGCAGCGGTGCAACCCGCGATGAATCATGAGAAAGCCCAGAACCTGCACCCTTTTTTCTCCAAACAATCACGTGCGTCTGGGATCACATATAGTGAGCGCCGAGTTAACAAGAAGTAGAAGACCATGGCCCGCTCACAGTCATATCCTCTGACGACACCATCACGAACGGCATCCCGGACGAGGAAGGCGCGCTCAATCCACAGCCAATAAAGACACGCAAGAAGCGTAGCAGGAAGAGTGTAGACGTGAAGGAGAAAACCAATGGCGTGAAGGAGAAAACCAATGGCGTGAAGGAGAAAACCAATGGCAACATCCAGGGTCAAGCGTCTCTAGAGAGATTCGCGCGCCCAATCGTCACGCAACCTGATTGTCCCGCTATACCGAGTACTGCTGCAGAAACAACGCTGGACGAGGACCCTAACACAGACCGCAGAAAACGACAGAAAACCGCATCGCCAGCTCCTGCACTTCCTACAACGAACCTTTTACCCGATCTCAATTGGCAGGAACAATTACAAGCAGAGGCGCAACGGGCCGAAGAGGGGGGCACGTCAACAACTTCAGTTACGCAGCCATTGGAGGACAGCACCAAAGAGACCCAGGTCGATAATGTCACCCCCAAGAAGCAGATCAGGGTCACGAAGTCCGGCAAGCTGGTTTCGAGCCCGCCGAAGTCCACTGCAGAGACGTCTAGCCCTCCCAAGAAGAGGCGAGGTCGAAAACCGGCGAAGGCGCAACTGCCTCCGACAGTGACGGTGATAAAGTATGGTTCGGATGCCGACAGCAGGAGAATACTTGGCGAAAAGATCGATGCTATCCTGAGTAGTGAAAAGCCAACGACCAAGCGCTCCACAGCGACCAAGAAAGGGCCTGCCAAACCACCACCGCCTCCAAAGACCACCCATCCTTTCTTTGGTGGCAAACCTGCTTCAAAGGCCGACGACTCGCAAGCAAAACCCGCGACAGATGCGCGCCCGCCTACGCCGCGGAAGTCTGCTGTGACCCCAGGAAAACTACGGGCAGAGGCGCAGAGGGATCGTTCTCCACCACCAGTACCATCCTTCAGTGCGCTAGGACGTAGCCGAGCTCCGAAGCAAGCAGGACAACATGACGCCATGTGGCCCACCAAGGAGACTGCCCATGTCCGGAATCTAAGCACTAACAGGGTTTCTGAGGTGCTTTCAAGTGCCGCTCAACATTCTCCACTTCGCCGCAAGAAGCTCAAGGATCGTGTGCACGCACTCGATGCCAACGAAGATATCATCACGAGATTGACTAAGGATCTCGCTAGGCACATGCGTATTCCGAGCAGTCACAACCAACTCGGATTCAGCCCCCCTGAAGACGTTCGACTACCAACGCGCTTGCTTACCACTGGTCCCGAGATACAACGAAGAGTCTCAGAGCAACTGAAGGCCAAGCCATTACTGTCTCAGAAGCACTGTACAGATGGTAGCATTACGCACCCCGCCGTTGCTGCACTCTTTGCGGACATCGAACACACACTGACTCCTTTCGACGAGGGCCGATGCGAAGGACAGGCATGGGCACAAAAGTACAGCCCAAAGTGTGCCGCGCATGTTCTAAATACTGGCACTGACGCAACCGTGCTCAAGGACTGGCTACAAAGCCTGACAGTCATGGCAGTCGGCGGCGCCCAGGCTGCTGTGAAATCAGAACCCGCCGACACGAAGCGTCCACCAAAGAAAAGGCGGAAGAAGGATTTCGACGACTTCATTGTCTCAGATGATGAGGATGGTGGAGAAGACATGATACCCATCTCGCAGCCAGGAGATAACATGCATGCTACATCCTACCGCATACCCCGATGGTCTAGGAACAAGAATGTGGTTGTTCTTAGCGGGCCGCATGGATGTGGCAAAAGCGCTACGATTCAGGCCGTAGCGAAAGAACTCAACTTCGAAGTCTTCGAGATCAACTCTGGCGCACGCCGTTCAGGCAAGGACATCCAGGACAAAGTCGGGGATATGACCGGAAACCATCTCGTGAACCACAAACGAGGGGGAGTATCCATGAAGGACGAGCCGTCTGCGACTGGGAATGATGAAGGAGACGGAGAGGATGCTGCTGTACAGAAGGACATCGATACCGGACGCCAAGGCACCATGACGGCGTTTTTCAAGGCTAAACCTGCGGTGCAAGCAAGCTCAAAAGTGAAGCAAAAGACGAGGGATTTGCCAGCAGTAAATATGAAAGCAAAGGCCACATCACAAGCGACCTTGACCAATCTTGAGTCGCAGCCAAAATCCCAAAAGCAATCCTTGATACTGTTCGAGGAGGCCGACATACTTTTCGAGGAAGACCAAGGATTTTGGGCTCAAGTCACGAGACTGGCGGCACACTCCAAGCGACCTATCGTGATTACTTGTAACGACGAGCGGCAGATCCCTCTGCAAGACTTGCCACTAGCTGCGGTGCTCCGCTTGGATCAGCCACCAGTAGATCTCGCGACGGACTACATGCTTGCTCTTGCCGGCAGAGAAGGCCATATACTTGAGCGTCAGGCAGTGGACAACCTGTACAAAGCCAAGGACTATGACCTTCGCAGCAGCATCAATGAGCTAGACCTCTGGTGTCAGATGTCGGTTGGCGACAAGAAGGGTGGCTTGGAATGGCTCTACCAACGATGGCCTCCAGGAAAGGACGTTGACGCTGATGGCCGTCTACTCAGAGTCGCTAGTGAGGGCACCTACCAGTCTGGAATGGGTTGGCTGTCTCATGATGTCTTTGCGAGCAGGAGCAACGCTACTTTTGACAAAGAAGAGGAGTTGATGCATGAGCTATGGGCTGAGTGGGGCGTCAGTCCAGCTGATTGGGGATTCCCCTTGTCGTCTGCCAAAGCCAGAAATCATTTGAGCGACCTCGACGGCTTGGATCGTGCCGAGGCATTTGCAAGTGCACTGAGCGCGGCAGATGTGTTTTGTCGCGTCGGTATGCCCACGTACGAGCCTGGCCACGACGAACCTGCCGACGCTACCTTACCACCCATGGCCAGCAAATCGCGTCTGAGCTATACACTCTCTGCACCTCTGCTTCAAGCCGACCACAAATCGGACTTCATACAGCTCGACACTTCCATATACACTCATACGCATTCGCTGGCCCATCGCACGTACTCGAATTCGGCATCTCCTTCCGTGTGCCACACCCTTGACACAGAAGATCAATATGCCCAAGCAATCCTGGGCATCAAACAGAACAGGGAGCAAGAAAACGAGCTGTCAAGACCTGACTTCTCTCAAGCCTTCGACGTCATCGCCGCGCTGCCAGATCAAACGTTGCTGGGAGGAACATCATTCAATCTTACTCCATCTTCATTCGATCGCACGTTCAGCATCATTATATTGGATCTCGCTCCTTATGTTCGCAGCATCGTCGCACATGAGCAAGTTCTCGAGACCCAACGTCTCCGCATGTCAAATCTCCTTGGCGCAGGAGGCACTGGCAAGCGTTCAAGGACGACACGAGCCAGTAGAGTTGCATTAGAAGGCGGCGTCCGAGAGACCAAGCGGCGAGACCGGTGGTTTGACTCCGAACTGGACTTTGGCTTAGTCATGGCTACAGCTGGACAGGACTGGGCCGGCATGGGTTGGAGGAGCGAGGAAGACGCCAACGACACGGGTAGCATGACGGGTACACAAGACAGTGTTGCTGGTAGCCAGGGCGTATCGGCGCAGGGCACACAGGAGGAAGAGACAATCATGACGGATGCCACTATGATGGACACGACTAATTGATAGCACGGGTATCGCATTTCACACGAGCATATTCTGGCATTTAAGCGCAGCATAGTCATCTCTAGAACCATAGAGGCGATAGAGTATAAGTTAACTTATAACTACAAACAATACATACATACAACATCCAGCTCACATCTTGCTCCCCGGATCGCCTTTTCCCTTTCTCCCGCCGGATATTCCTCACTTGCCACATGCCGCGTTTCAGCCACCCTCACGCATAGACCCGCTTTCTTTCAAATCATGCTCTCCGCACGTGCGAACCAGATGCGTCGCGGAAGATGGCGAGGCCGGTTCGTGCGGCAAGCAAGCAAAGCAAAATATGACAAAACGCCAGAGTCCATCACGTTCTAGAGAATCAATCGCGCTGGATATCGTAGACGTTTGAGGTGCAATTACATACGCAGCTAACTAGCCAACTACTGGACAAGAGAAAACGCAAAAATGGGTGATACATATGCATTTGAACAGCTGATGATGATGATGGGTACTAGTATAGGAATGATATCTCTGAAATTCAACGCGGCGCAAAAAATGCTGCAATCCCCCCTTTCCTCACTCACAATACACATCCCCTTCCATATCCATACATCCACACGTCACTCGACTCACAACGCCGCATTCCTCCGCCCCATATCCAACACCTCGCTCGGCACTGTACTCCGCGTGCTAAACCGCACCTCGGTCCCAGGATGCTGTTTGAAAATCGGCGCCGTGTCAACCGTATCATGACGCTGGTGCTTCACGCCCTTCGCCACGTCCTTCTTCTCGTCCGGACACTTGGGGACA
Organism: Phaeosphaeria sp. A1 3.1a; assembly: GCA_003501895.1. Classification (NCBI taxonomy): domain Eukaryota; kingdom Fungi; phylum Ascomycota; class Dothideomycetes; order Pleosporales; family Phaeosphaeriaceae; genus Phaeosphaeria; species Phaeosphaeria sp. A1 3.1a. Next base: position 26,624 of record QVXC01000033.1, read on the forward strand.
GGCGGCATTTCAGGGACATGGTCGCCGTCGTCCGAGTACGTGGTCGACTGCGTCATGCGGAACTGCTGCTTGAGGCGCTGTTCCTCGACGCGGGTCGACTGCTGGTTGACCCACGAGTTGATGGTGCGGAAGCGGGGGACGGAGGAGCGAGACGTCATGAAGCTGTCGCGGCCGAGGGCGGGGATGGCGAGGCCTGTGTCGCGGCTGGGGTCGTGGGGCGTTTGGGGGGCGTTGGAATTCGTCCAGCTGAAGCGGGAGGCCATGGCGCCGCCGTGGCCCTGGCGTTGGGTTGCGGAAGGCCGGTTCGAGAGGAATTGTCGGAAGGTTGGGGGCGCGGGGAGGGCGGAGAGTTGGCGGGGTTGAGAGGTGGATTCGAGGGCTTCTTCTTCATCTCGGAGGGACCGCGTGTTCTGCGTCGAGTCGCTGTGACGGGTGCTTTGGATGGGGAGGAGAGGAGAAGATGGCGTGGCGCTGATGTCGCGGCGGTGGGAGGGCTGGCGGTTGGGAGCGTCGCCGAGAACAAAGGATTTGCCGGTCGAGTTGTTTCTGTTGAGTTCGGTGGGGTTGAAGCTGTGGGAGTTAGTATGTCGAGCATCTCACTGTTGATGCTTGACGTACCTGTTGCTTTGGGCCAGGGGATGCAGTGGTGTCTGTGTTGAGAGCGAGCCAGATCGTGAACCAGCAGCAGCTGCTCGCGGCGGATTTATATCTTTCCCAACATACATGTAATCGTCGTCATAGCTTTGCTTCTTGTCCATGTCAAACTTCGGGGGAGTTGGTGGAGTGCCTCTGTTTCGGAAAGAATCTTTGCCCTTTCGTATAACATCTGCGAATGACAAGCCACGCTTTCGCATGGTGTAGAAACCTAGAACAAGCATTACAATGACAATAGTTGCACCTTGGATGTGTTAGTCATGTGTACATGAATTGCCAAATTACATGGTATTACATACCAATCGAGCCAGCAGCAATGAGCAAATGCTCAGTACCTTGAGAGATACCTCCTTGACGCTCGCCCATGGCAATAGTCTCAGAAGACTCAGAAGGCGAATCCGAAGACACGCCGGCAGTAGCGGCGGGGCCTTTGTTTGCAGGAGCACGATCCGTGGGGTTAGGCAATGCGGTGTCAATTGCAAACTGACCATGTTAGCATCTCGTTTCGCGTGTGGACCTTGTTGTTCTTACGGCAGGAGTTTTGGTCGGAGCAGAGCTTGTCAGAGTGAACGGGCGGTTCGTAGATGTGGCACTTTCGTAATCATCCTCGAGGTCGCTGTCACTGTCACTCTCGATCTCGACTTCGGTCGGTGCCGGCACTTGTCGTTTTGCGTGAGAACGTCGGGAAATGCGGTTCGTAATTGGCGTTGGTGGTTCGATCCGGATTCCCACAGCCTCTCGTCCATTAACACCATCTCTCTCGACAACAACATTTTTTACACGATCCTCTCCTCCACGGCGCCATGAAGCTGGCATTGCGTCCAGTGTTCGATCGTGTTCGGTAGGGTAGACCCCTCGCAGTCCTACAGCCGCTCCAATGTAACACCAATATACATCTGCAAGTCGGCCAGCGATGTTGATCCACGAGTCGAGGGAGAAGACGGTCCTAAGCCTGCCAGGACCGTGACGATATGTTGTTGTCGTAAAAGAATGTACAGGTTGAACGGGAAGGAAAAGATATTAGCAACAGCAGCCCGCTGCGGAACGAAGGACAGAAAGAACGAATGTCAGCAGAGACGCAACAGCAAAAGGCTAGGCGAACGCTCAGGACGAGACAGTTCATGCGACTGCGAGAGGGGTGGTCCATTTGAGATGCCGCATGAATGACGCTAGTGGTGAGTCGCTACTGGTCCCATGTCAGTTTGAGGTCTAGATACAGGCGTGAAGGAACGAGCAAAGGGGCACAATTAGCAGCCATATGGGCGCTGCCGTAACCGCAAGCAGCAGCTTTGTGCAAGTTCACAAGCATAATTCCGCCCGATGCGGTAAAAAGCCAATGTTATGGAGCAAATGTGGGTTGTCGATCGCGAGAGCGTGTCTTGGACTTGTCTCAGGGCGCCAGGGAGGCGTTTCAGCATCCGCTTGGCTTAGCCCCAAGCAGCAAGGCAGCCACAGGGGTAACATCGTGAGACTCTGACGACTTTGCGATAACTGGTCTTGCCTGGCATCGAATTTAAGGTTGTGCAATCCAGTACCGTGCAGCCGCACACCCTCAGCGTTCCCCGCAGAACAACCCTTGGGTGCCAAAGGAGATTGCAGATATGCCTCCCCGCGGAACCGGACTTCGCTCGAAGAGCAGCGCCACATTTGTAAAGCCAGTTGCTGCGCCTCTCTCTGATGGCGCATTCGTCCGCTCGGACCTTGCAGAACCCTCGGCAACGCGTCACGCCGCCATCGGAGTTTTTGATGCGATAGCAAAGTTAGTATGGTTCGTTCGTAGAGGCGCAATGCTTTGTCTGAGGCATGCAAGAAAGAGCACGAGTTGTTTTGCGCGATGCCTTGGAGGCCGGAATGCGGTGTTCTTCAAGGCATTCAAGGCTGTGCGAAGCCTCCCTCCTGAAAGACAACCTTGGACAACGCCTTTCCCATGTGCAATCATTCCTTGACGAGCAGGAACGGCCGAACCTGGGCAAAGCTGCTCACAGCTCGGCAGGGCTGATGATTTTTGAGGATGGTGTGGCTTGTGCTTGTCCGTTGGTCATTCCCTAAGCAGCCGTCCTAGCCGGTCAACTCCGCAGCAGAGGCTCTGTTTGGCTGAGGCTGAGTACAGCGCGAACGTTCGTTGGGCGCTGCGCCCTCCAAGAGGCGGTGGAAAGGCTCGGTCATCACAGATGGCTGAGCTCGGCCGTGGATGAGTATAAGTAAATCGTTTGCCTGCTGCTAGGGTGTTGTGTCGTTCCTCACAATTCACATTCGCCTTCATCGACATCTTACGTCAACCCCGCCTTCCAATTGCTTACCCCTCATCAACCTAGCACAAAGACCACTACAACAACCCCATTTCTACATCGCCAGACTCTTCAGATCATCATGTCAGGCCCTTACGACCAGTACAACCAGTACGGTGGCCAGCAGCAATACGGCGGCCAGCAGCAGCAGTATGGTCAGCAACAGTATGGTCAGCAACAATATGGCCAGCAATACCCGCCGCAGCAGGGCGGATACGAACAAGGTGGTTATCAACAGCCCGGCTATCCTCCCCAGCAGCCGCAATACGGCGGCGATCAACAATATGGTGCTTATGGTGCTCCCCAGCACGGTGGATTCCAGCACGGGCAGCAGGTAGCTCCCTATGATCAACAGCAACAGCAAGGGTACGTAAACGTGAGAATCTGGAGTCGGGAGTATATTTCTAACACTGAATGCAGTCAATACGGACAACAGCAAGGCGGCTACCCAGGCGCTGCCCCCTCAAACCAGTTCCCCCAGCAAGGCGCATACCAGGGTGACCAATATCCTCAAGGCCAGCAGCCCCACCCCGGCCAACCCGGATACGGACCAACAGATCCCGGTGCCCAGCAAGAGGGCGACCGTGGCCTGATGGGCGCTCTCGGCGGTGGAGCAGCCGGATACTTCGGTGGCAACAAGATGGGAGGTCACGGCATCATGGGCGCGCTAGCAGGTGCATTCATGGGCCACAAGCTCGAGGACAAGGCCAAGGACCACCACAAGAAAAACAATGGCTGGTAATTCTGCTTGCTTTCTCGGTATCTCCTTGTTTTGGGCGGTCAACTTGAACGGCGGCGTTATGGGATTTGCATGATATGAGGATGGGTTGGCAAACCTCACGGCTTCTTGCGTTTTTGGTATACGACAATCATGAATTCAAAATGACTATCATTTTTACATATTGTGATCTGCCTGCTTGTATTCTTCGGGTGCATATGAATTACTCACACGCTAGTTATAATATGCTGTGACTTCTTAGCAGCTACACGATTATTCTTTACTAAGATTAAACAAAATTGAACGCAATGCTGGTTTTGCCAGGACTCATATGGCACATCACAATCCCACAGATGATATGTAGATCATGCATGAGGTGCAACAGCACTATCTATGCACCCTCCTTGTTAGAAAACATCATGTGGTTGCGATGTAGCGCAGAATCGAGTTGAGTGTTCTTAATGAAAGGCGAGACATTCTTGAGCACGTAAGTCAGCGAGACTTCATCAATACTGTACTTTCGTCCCCGCCGTTCGTAGAATTCGTGCTTGTTGTGCGCCAGTGCCTCGGAAGCATAAATCCACTTCATCATATCTGTAGGAATGTCTGGGTCTTCCATGCCGGTATAGAGTTGTTTTGCACGTTCGTGTGCCTCTCTCACCTCAGGCATTGTTGCCTTGAGCCATACAGGCCATGTACCCGTCTGAACAAATGGCCAGCAATCCAGCGTATCTCTCGTCGAGCGCGATGTGCAGTGTCGTTGTGAGGTGCGGTATCCCATCGAGTGTGGCGATATCAATTCGGTTGTCGCATATATTATCCACGTTGGTTGTGAATAGACAGAGATCCACCGCGGTACTGAATGATAGCATGCACCTTAGGATGTCAAGGAACTCGACGTGGTCGGAGCTTTGAGGGAATGCATTCTGAGAAGAACCGTTTACGTGTAGATTGTACCATAAATCGTCGTGTGCGAGCATGAATGGTAGCATCTCCTTAAGCGATGCATTCAGTAGGATGCAGACTATCTCTTCTCTCAGCGTGCCTGGGAATGCGCGATCAATCGCTTGTATAAACAAGTCTTCATTTGCAGCAATCGCTAGCGCCCTCAGATATGTGATCGTGCTCGTCGATCTAGTAAGCATGACACTCAGTCGACGTTTCCGTGGCGGGGGCAGGACGGCGAGGTGAAAATCGTCGGGCATATTGTACCTGCTCTGCATCAAATCTTAAGATCGCTGTCGGACGATCTGGTACGCTTCGCTGGTGAAGAACGTCGTACGCTGGACCGATGGGGGTCTGTGAGACAACGTATCTCTTTCTGTCGATCTCCATTTCTGTAGATTGTTCATGGTCGAGCCAGGATGCCTGGAGTAACACTCATGTTCGTGTACCATTCCTGATTTGATGGCACATCGTCGAACTGCTGTATGGATCGTATAATGATGGGGTTGTCGTAGACCGGTCGCCGTTGGGTTGCCACAACACGAGTATATCATCCTGGATGAGAGCTGGGATCTTCCTTAGGGTTGGTTGATCGAAGTTGAAACCGTTGATATCCTGGTCCATGAAGTTGAAGTTGAAGTTGGTAGGAGTGCTGAAGGACCTATGGTCAGCGCCGCTGAAGGAGCCAAACTCAGCGTCGCCTGATGACTGAAACTCAGCGCCAGCAAACGAGCCGAAGTCAGCGCCACCGAAAGAGCCAAATGACTGGAACTCTGCGCCGCCAAATGACCGAAGGTTACCGCTGCCGAAGGACCCAAGGTCAGCGCCACCGAAAGAGCCAAATGATTGGAACTCCGCGCCGGTGAAGGGCTCCAGGTCAGCGCTGCCGAAGGAGCCAAGCTCATCGCCGTCGAAGGAGCCAAACTCGTCGCCGTCGAAGAAGCCAAGCTCATCGCTGCTGATGTGGTCGTGAGCGCCCTGTCGCTCAGGTGGTGGCGTCTCAACAATATCTTCTCCGAAAGCCGTCAATACTCCTTCTCTTGTCCACTGTCGCGCAAGAGAGTCTCCATCAAAGTCATGGCCTGTTGCGACATACCACAAAGCTGCCACTGCATACAGACCATAATCCTTGTTATTCCGCTGCTGCGGACATTTTGGTTTCATCAGTGGTGGTTGCTTCGCAGGTCTCAATTGCGGGATAACCATTGCCAGTGCTGTGCACACCCCATGGATTCCGTGCTTGAACGCCTCATCGCCGATGCCATTGTATGAATTGTAGAGCTCCGCGTGCCCAAATGTTTTATTTGGAACGCGGCCCGTTGACCGGTGCCGTCGTAGATGGGTCCGACGAATGTGTCTGCTTTGAGGTCGTTCTTCTCGATGATTCTCTTTGCCGCTTCGGAATCTCTTCTGCTCGCTGCGCCCTGGAGGGCGCTGACCATCGACGTACCTAGTACTTGACAAATCAGCCTATCTTTGCACGTCAGCCGTAGCAACAAGATACATGTGTCGACGGCACCGACCGTGAGCCTCTCATTGTCCTGAATTGACGCGATGTCACGTTAGAACACCTTGATTGTTCCGCCGTTGACATTGAATTGCGTCATGCTGTCATCGGGGGTACTTGTGTCCTCGTCAATATATATCCCGTGAGATACGTGGCTCTGCTCCGTCGCTGGCAGCGGCTCCTGGGAAGATGCGTCCTGACGTGGCGTTGGAGTTGCTGATAGCTGTGGGGGTAACAGTGATTGGCTGCTTGGGGTTGACTGCCCTCGGAGTGGTTCGTTCATCGAAGCTACTGTCTGCTGTGGCGCTGGCGCTGCTGCGCTTGGTGGCTGTGAGGGTGCCGGCGATGAACTGCTTGGAGTGGACTGCTCTTGGGAGTATGCGTTCTGCCGTGGCGCTGGGGTTGCTGTGCTTGGTGGCTGTAATGGTGCCGATGGTGTAGGATGCAATTACGCTGAAGCGGAAGATGAAGATTGCGAAGTGCCTAGATACATGGCAGTTGTTCGTCGGCTGATGAAGTAAGAGGCGCATGGAGGCGTTCGTGCAAATTCCCTGACACTGGACTGCTGTAGAGGTGCCATAGTAAAGCTCGCTATGGTTTTCGTTTCCTCCGCTGTTGAGTTTGTGGTGATAGATTGATGTGTCAAATCATGGTGTGCGTGCAATGTATCGCGCGTCGAGAATAGATGTTTTATTGCGAGAGTTGCACCGTCCCGAATAGACGCAATGTCACGCTAAAACATCTCGATTATTCCGCCTTTGACATTGAACTGAGTAGTGCTGTTGTCGCGAGCATCTGCTTACGTGCTTGGATGTCCAGCTACAATTGCCAAATCATGCAGGCAGTATTTTTGAAGATATTGTGGATCTCTCAGCTTTGTGGTTCCCGGCTCAATGCGATCTTCTTAAGTCTGCTACATGCTTCCTAGAGGTTCCTCGACAGGTGTGAGGGATGCATGACTTCTCCTCTTCGTTGTTAATGCGCAAGGCGTTCTCGCGTTGTAGTGTATCTACCGCATGCTAGCACATACGAACGAAAAAAGCAGGGTGTGTAGACTTGGACAGGTTATTTTGTGTAGCAAATGATTTCTTCTCCTGTTACCCTACAACACGTTATACACCTTTGTGAGAGGAAGAGAAAATGACCTATCGTCTATAAAGCACCTTTGTAATTTTGGCTCGTATGCGCCAACATGCAGTAGTTCCTATGTACCTTATTCATACTTGCGCTGTCACGGCTTGTACTTGTTGTATTCGGGTTCGCGCGACCCATTATATGGTCAGTCACTGGTATGTGCCATGGGGGGGTTACCAAACGTGCCTACTGTGGTGACTGGAGGAGTGGCATGCTGATCATGATACAGCGCTCACATTCGCAGCTCCTTATCCATAACGTTACCAGATTTGGGCTACACCTGGTGCTTTCGTGCTGTGTGCGCTTCGGACTTTTTCAAATGACCAAACATCATCCCCACAAACATTCCAGGAAACCCCACCATCCGAGCACCGGGTACGACCGTACCGGTACCGTACAGCTCATAGAGCCGCATCAGCGACTGTGTCTAGAACGTCATGCAAACCGGCCAACGCGCCGAGGCAAATCAAACACTCAAAACCAAACCATAGAACGAACCACAAAGCCACCACCACGTCACCACCTCACGACAACCGCGCAAAAGAAATTCACAATACCATCGCAACTATCCAACTCCGAATCTCCGCTTCCTGTCTCGGACGCCTCACCGAAACATTCCCGCCCCGGATGCCCCATCCTCATTCGCTGGCCCGCCTCGAAACGCGCTCGGAAATTATTCCAGGCGGACGCTGAAACACGATTTGTTTAGTGGCGCCAACAGCCAAAGTCAAAATTATGAACAAGAAACTAATTTGGGACAATTTTGTTTTCTTTGCATATGATGACGACAGCTACCAAGAATTAAAACATGGCTTTCGTTGAGGCTGTTTAGCTGCGTGATCGTCGCTAAGGCAGGTACCCGCCGTGCCCGTGGTTTGACGAGTGTCCGAACCACATAGTTACCGATCCCGCGGGCGTTCGGTACGTGTGGTTGCGGTTCGGCATGATGGCGCCGCTGGTGGATCGATCGCGGGTTGATATTTAGTGGTGTTTATGATTGATGGTAGGGCTTTGCGACGGACCGAGGTGGATGGTAAGGTTTGGTGTGCGTGGTGGGTAAACTTTCTCACGATGTTTTCAGGACGAGGGAGGTGCTTGCTCATGGGCTTCAGGTGAAGAAGCGTAAGTTTTGGGTGTATTATGTTAATGGAGTGTATCTGATGCACTCATGCGCATAATGTCGATAGCATCACTACGCCGTCTGGAAATGCCTCGAGGCGATGGTATGTTGGGTATAGAGTACATCTGCCTCAGCCAGAAGCTAGGCAGGCTACATCGACTGACTTCACCATTCCCTCAGAATTCATCGCAGCTCAGTATTGTAGTCCTCCTCATCGATCTTCGCGCAAGGGAACGCACACTGCAGCCTTCGTTCCTATCACACCATTAGTTTTTGTACAACACTTTCAGACCATGAAACAACTTACCCTCGACCCAACACCCGATGAAAGGACATTATCCCACTCCCCACTCCTACAATACGCCTCCTCTCCATTCTTCTCCTCCTCGCTACCAAACCTGACCCCATCATGCTCGCACCTCACCTCATCACTCCCATCCTCTCCCCTGATTGTAAGGTTCGTGTTATCCAGCAGCCCCTCGATCGCAAAGACCTGGTGCTCTGAGATCAAGCTGTAGCTATTACGCGCCGCCACAGGTCTCAGCGCCGCAAGATCGATGCTGATGCCGTTGGCGTGGTCTTGCAGCTCGTTGAGCTGGATGTAGTTTATTTTCGCATCCTGTGTTTGGAGCTGCTTGTGCCAGAGCGAGAAGGTGCATTTCGTGGCTAGCCTGGGGTCGGAGGGTTTGTATGGTGTGAAGCGGACCTGTGGAACAGAGAGGGCGAATGTGGAAGTGTTGAGAAATAAGGAGACTGAGAAGAGAACGGCCAGCGCGTTGTACATTGTGGGTAGTTGAGATGTGGTTGCTCTTGATGGACGTCGGTGACAATGCTGCGGCTGAGGCAATGCAAGAACGACCTCAGAAATGTGAAATGGAAAGTGGTAAACGGGAAATGATTCGGCCTGCAAACTGCTTCGTTTCACAAGTACCTTTCCCTCCCTTCTTTATGATTTCGTAGCCTTGCTACGCCGCAATACGCGCTGAGCTGATGTTGAGGTTGCTATTCTGATGACCCGGAGCTGCGGTCGTTCGCGCCTCATGCGGGGGTGCGGCGCGTCTGCGTCGGGTAAAGTGCAGATGCGGCGGCAACGCCAGAAGGTCAGCACAAGATTGGCTGGCTAAATTGTCTGAAAGAGGCGTAGACGCGGGACGATGTTGCGTTCGGCGGGCGGAAAATGGGGCAGGATGGGCGACGAGACGTTGTTCGGTTTCCGTGTTGGATGTACCTGGCTGTGTACCTTGCCTTACGATGACTACGCCACCTTGGGCGTCTCCCTTGATGAGCTTGACTTGGATGCGAAGTTCATCTCCCTGTTTCTCCTTTTGATTTTATGGTGATATCAGAGGTCGAATCTTGGTTGTGAGTCGGGTCCTGCAGAGGCATGAAAATGCGACGTCAATATGGAAGACCGCGTCAACGATGTTACATGAAGTAACGACAAGAACGACAGCGATGATATGCATCGGGGTAAACCTGGAGAGCAGCTACAAGGAATCAGTCCTGTAAAAGGTGACCCTGAGCAAACAATTTTCGGAAAATGGATTATTTTCAGTCCAGAAGTACAAATCAGTTGCGATGAAACGTTGTCAAGTCCAACCTTGGTACTGCGTTGCGAGAAACCTCTGCAATTCTCATCACTAATTGAAAGAGAAGTATTATTTCCATTATGTCCAATGACATGGCATGTTGCTCAAAGTCCAACGCACAACCTCAAATCTTATCCAAATCCCAGATATCCAATCTCACCCTCACGTCTCAACACATTTACCCAAACTCACAATTGCAACACGCACATCTAGCGATTCCCAAATGTCCACGCATCCCTACCCTTAAACCACTCCCTCTCATTCTCCTGTCTCATCTTCTTCCCACACTCCCCACATTTCAGGACTCTCCTCTCCTCCTCACACTTACAGACATCCCCGTCCTCCTCAGCGGGCGACATCATCCTCTCCTCCAACCACTTACACAACTCTTTATTCGAGCTTCCACACACCCTCGCTACCTGCACGCCCCTTACGCCTAGAAAGAGCTTCAACACCGATGGCGGGGATCCATCAAACATGCTCTGCCAGACGCGTACTTCGAGGAACTCGGCGCCGGAGAATGCGGCTGTGGCTTGCTCCATGGTGAAGCGCGGATCAGTGTCGAGGCGGATGGTGAGTTGCCAGCGCTTGATCTTCGCCAGGACGTTGGGGTAGAGGACTGGCTTCGCTGAGGAGGCGAGATGTGGCAGGGATGTGAGGAGGGATGGGTGAGCGTGGAAGACGTGGGTGGTATATAGGAGATCAGCGGCTTCTTCGTGGATGCGGCGGCATGTAGAGAGGATGGCGGGATGGAGCTGAGGTGTCGTGATGCTGGTCGAAGATTGCGCTAGGTCATTGATGCTTGGGGTACAAGGACAAAGCAGTTCGTCGTAGATCTGATTGCGGAGCTCGGCGGGAAGGCGGAAGAAGATGGATTCCTCTTGATAATCGACTTTGCCGTTGGCGAAGATGATGCGTCGTTCTGTGGCAGACATGTTGTGCTCTTGTGGGTGAGGTTTGGCAGGGGTCATTGGCAGGTCCATCGAGGATATGCCAAATGGACGGCTTGCGGTCAGCTCGGTCGGTGACTGATGTAATGGAGTGTTGAAGTGTGCTGCGTAGTAGTATGCTGCCATGTTCGTTGATTTCGCTCTTCCGGCGATGTGGTGTTCCGAGGCCTGAGATTCAGTACTAAGGCAGGAATGAAGCTTTCTTGCTTCGACTTTCGGAGGTGCTTAATATATGTGTACTTGAGCTTGAACTGCTAGTTCTTACCAGTACAGAAGGTATCGCGATATGTGGTTCCGGTCGGGTAATGTACCTATCGGATCGTTGTGGTAGGTGTCAATTGATTGTATGTCGATGATGGTTTTCTGTAGAGCCTCCCTTCCGCCTTTATATGGCAATATCAATAGGAGCAACGATAAACGACAGTAATCTCAATGCGTGACTTTGCGCGTCAATATCACGTTGTTCCTGATCAACGTCAGCGATAGATTCGGGCCGATTCGCGATAACGTGAGGAGACAGGTGAAGTAGCGCGAGCTCACAGATGCATCACACCACATTCTCGCGGGTGTACTAAGTTAGGGACGGGACGAGGGCCACCCCATGTCTCAATTTCTGCCTCAAAACTCACCTATTCTCAAAAAAAAACTTCCTATATCGATTATGATTCTTTCAGCACAATCCAGTTCTCTGTCTTCGTGCAATACATCCATACCAAGATGCGGGGTAGGTCGCTTGATAGCTCCCGCTGATCATAACCCCAAATCCCGTGAAGATCAAAGTACAGTTCCCTTTGTGAAATTCCCAATTCGAAGTTCCCAGCATCCCATGTGTCTTTCGAGTTGGTCTGTGGGATGTCCCAACGAAACAGGATACACCGCTTCATTGCGACGCAGTGGTGTGATCAGGCCGCTTTCTCCGAGTGTTCTCCTAGGAAGCTGCAACACAATACATGAGCAAGTATCGATGGACAAACCTTGCACACCGCGAGCGTGGATCATCGCTGCTATTATTACGATGGGATTAAGCAAAGTACTGTTGAACTTGCGAAATGCAACAACGTCCTCGACGGTGAATTCGGGCGACTTCGGATCTGAGCAGGAATGCCAAGAAATTCTTGGTGGTGTTATCATTGATCACATATATTACTACGCGTTATACTTCTCTTTCGTCCCTTATATGTCATGTTTTCTATCCTAGTCTATATCTCCTAGTCTATGTCTCTTAGTCTGCTGTACTCATCATCCAGCTTCTACTGCCACCCTTTCGCGCAACTTACAAACATATTGCATAATCCTGCTCACGATACCGTGCTTCTAATACCTTGCTTCGCAATCGACTTGCTCTTCCTCGTCACCAAACCCAGTCCGCTCTCACACAATCGCTCCCAAAACTCCCACAGCAACACCGACGCCAACGCCGACTCCCCATCCAACGGCCTGCGTCGGCGCAGCACCCACCACAATCACCTCCGTCTGTCCCACATCGCCCGACGCCAACGTTCCCATCCCAATCTCACCCTTTCCTGGGGCTGGGGCAGGACTCATCGAGCGAAAATGCATTGTGATGGTCTTGGGCACCCACGTCCTCGACGTGCTGTTGATCCACGTCTCGATCCACTGAGTTGTTGTGTACTCTGACTGGATGCCCCACTCGAGGCCTGATGTTGTGGAAGATGGGGGAATGGTGGTGATGGTAGGCGCTGCCGGGGCTGTGGAGATGGTGTTCGGTGCTTGAGCGTCTTGTTTGAGACTAGACGTTTCGTCAGCACTCAATGGCTTGCGATACCTGGGATGTAAGAGCATACTCGAGCATATTCATTTCGACGATCAACTTCTCAGCCGGGGCATGTGAGGTAGGTGTTGATGCTGCTTGGGCTGGTAATGCGGGTGATGCATCCTCAGCAGAGGCAGCGCGCTGCAATATGAATCCCGAGACGAGAGTGGGAAGTAGAAGTACGGAAGCTGGGAAGAGCCACATCGCTATAGTCTCGAATTGCTGCTATACCGCTATAGCGCTTACTTCATGGCCCGGTCGAACAACTGTGAGCTGTCGATACCAGTGAAAGCGCGTCTCCCGACAACGATGAGGCAAGTCGAGAAGAAAGACGAAACAAAAGGTGACAGACGTCTGAAGCTGTACGAGTTGGAGAGCTGTACAGCAGTTGAAGAAAGTGACAGCCGTTGCAGGTTCCACGGTACTACAAGCGAAACAGCCACCCTCGGTCACTCGAGGCAAGCAAGAGCCGGCCACGGGTAGCTGCCTCTCTTCTTCATCTGTTCGTGCCATCTCACTTCTTCACCTTCCTCGATGCATGCTCGCTTCTCATTGCCCTGTCGAGTTGTCGTGATACCCGTCGACGCTTCCGTGGTTCGTTTTCGGCCTCTCCCCTCTCCCGGAGCCGTTGAGCGACATACACTGGGCCGGCAACATCAACATGTTTGCGATACGGCAACGAGTCGAAAGCATGGTTCGATAGTCTATCTTATATTGGATCCCTTCATGTTCGTGATGTAATAACTTGGTTTTTTCGCGCAAGTGAAATCCATATCCACATTCTTCGCAGCGACCAAACCACCGCAGTGAGTGTAGATTTCGGGTTGCCCGAGGGTCTAATTCTCATAATCCGCAGCCAGAACTTAACAATCAGACAGCGTATAGCAATTTCGGGCCACCTGATACTTTGATTCTCATGATCTGTAGACAGAATACAACAAATAGACAGCGTATAGTAATTCCGGGCCACTCGATATTATGATTCTTACAATTTTTAGATAAAAGTTAAGATGAAGAAGGAGTGTAGCAATTTCGGGGCGCCCGATATTTCAATTCTCAGAACTACGATCTATCCCTTGGCCAGCCAGAAGTACCGCCATCTCAACACCAGGACATGAAGAGTCGAAACTGCACGAGAAAGACATTGACATAGTCCATTGACGCTCCTACTCACGCCATTGCTAATAACACGCTCACAACACATCAACGAAGTCAGATGCGTACGGTACACAAGAGTACACGAAAGACATATACCACGCTCCACAACGCTCCAGCCACCCATCATTCCACAAACTCGCACCCAGCCCCCCTTCCCAAAAAGCTTCAATACCACTCGTCCCACCCACCCTATCCCACTTCTACCTAGTCTACTCGCACTGCATAAAGCTTGTGTCTCGCGACCGACTCTCTAGCTTGTGACGCTACGTATGCATGTTCGGACATTTTCTTCGCTCGCGTTGGGGGAAGGACTGCAGTAGTTCCGAATACTGCGCATATTCGGGAACCAGAGTTAAGTTAGCTTTGTTTTTGTTTACTTTGCAGCACACGATGAAATGTCACCACGAGGGGAAGACGAGTACATGGATTTAGACGATAGATGCATGTTGAGTATTTAGCAGTAAGCATTGTATTGGGTTGGATTGGATTGTTGGCAGCAATCCTCGATAGATTTCGATTCATGTTTTCGAAGTTCTACGGAAGTAACCTCGTATCGAACAAATTTTCCATGATTACTGCAATTGAGAGATCGTGTTGGTAAACTAAATCGCACTCACTCACGAGTCAGTATCCACGAAAAATCTGCTTATTCTCTATGATTACGATCGCGAGTACGATGATCTCAATAAGTAGTTCGTCCGCCTCGACTTAGGGATATACACACTCGCTACCCAGATCCATATTCATATCCGTATCCATATCCATATCCACATCTAGACAATTCAGATCTACCAAAACCGCCGCCCGTGCTGTTATCACGCGCATGTTCTGAACAATTGACAAGGGACATGGGGGACCAGCTGTCACTTGACAAGACAAGGGTCCTGCTCAAATCTCAATCTCGCATCTCAAATCTCAGTCTGTGGGGAAAGAGATCGAACTGCGGCATCACAACGTCCTATCGCAATTTCCCGCATCGGCCGAGTCGGGCACACGCGAGTGTCAACTTCACAGAACACGTGCAAAACATAAACAATCATCATATTTACTTGGTCTCTTTTCCGTTCATTGTTTTTGTATGATAAAATTTATATTCAATTCTCTACACAGCTACGGCCGTCTCCAGATATCCTGGTGTGCAGATGATATCTCCACCACGCTCTCTTCGTGCGCTCTCCACTCTCCATGCTCCCCAATCGCCGACTAGCAAGTGCCATGCAACGCTGCTCGCTCGCTCGCTCTTCAAATGCCTCGCCAAACAAGTCAAAGGAAAGTATATTGTGCAGATGTGCACTAAAGCGAAGATATCGCAAGATGATAGCTGCTGGATAACGAAGCGAAAAGCAAACTCTCCTCATGCCCAGCTCTCCGTCGACTATCGCGATGAAGAATAAGCCGGGAGTGAGTGAGGCGAGCGAGGAACGAAACGGGTGTATTTACAAGTAAGTAGAAAGTCAAAACCCTACGCACGCGAGGCGGGAAGTGTTGATTGAATCAAATGTGGTATCCAAAAATGATGGATCCAGCAGCCGGTAAGATGAAGAGCGCACGCAATGATGCCGCAAAGGTATAGTAAAGAAAGATCAACACGCCCAGTGGTATGTGAGGGGATGAATCGCCGTTAAAAACGCCGTCGCCAGGTGTCATGTGCTCGTGAGGTTTGGATCGAACGAGTTCGCGCGTGTACAGTGGTGTGTCGATGAGAACGGAGGGAGGCAGTTGTGGTGACTTGAAGGTACTCGATTAACTGTTACAAGGCCAGGTACTAGCATGATAATGACCAGCTGAGCAGGGTGACGAGGAGTGGGACGGCGAGGGACAGTGATGGTATTGAGAATCCGTTCGCTCCACTGATGTATGTTGTCTGTCCGGGCGTCATGTCCTTTTGGTGCGAGAAGAAGTAGGTTTTGGCTGCTTCTTTGCCCTTGGACTTATCGGGAGCATCGTCCTGTGCTGGGATCGCGCAGACCTTGGCGGGGTCGTACGTCGGGCATCGCTTCTTGTAATCGTTTTGCGATCGCTCCGTGTCTGTCGAATTGAAGTAGGCTTTCAGGTACGAAATGGTCATGACCGTGTCGCTCTTGGGAGGACCAGCTGACCACTTGTCGTCGCCGTTGCTCCAGTGGTTGAAGAAGATGCTGCCGCCCTCGGTAGGAATGTTCTCAGTCATCTCGTGCAAGAATTTGCCGTCGACGTAAAATGTGACACGGTCTTTGGTCCAGTCGAAGCGGTACTCGTGGAACATGCCGTCTGGGCGAAAATCCAAGTGCTGCACCTCGAAACCAGCTGTGCCAGACGCGTCGTAGCCATGGTTGACGGATTCGGGTGTTTGTAGGACCAGATTGACCGCGCCTTGCGATTCATTAAACTGATGCGAGAGGAACTCCATGTCGATTTCTTGCGAGTTGTTGTGGAACTGTAAATGGTTAGCGCAGGTCAGATTGCCGTTAGTAGGGCCGATCTTACAAAGAAGAAAGCGCCGCAAGTTCCTGATGAGTTGGACAGCTTCATGCCCACGCGGAAGCTCCCAAGCAGTGCATCGTTGCGCGTCGAGACAATCTCGGAGCCGCTGACATGGCCGTCAATGGGGGTTCCGCGCACCCATAGCTCGAGACCTGCATCGCCACCGTTCTCTGAATCTCCCTCCCACCCCGAACTTTTCAGCGGATTTGTGACAATGTTGTTGAGCGCAAAGTTCTTCCCGAATGGTCCTCGGGCGTTCTTTGCGTTTACATCGTACACCTGTGGCTGCATGCCATGCTTCTTCATGTCCAGCGCCTCAGCGGACGTGTGCAGGAAATCATTCTCGACGAGCTCGGTGAAGACGGCATGTTCGGCGTCGCTTGTTTTATTAAGAGAGTAGCCACATTCGCATGCGGCGTTGGCTGGACGGGACACGAGAGGTCAGCGTGAGATGGCGCAAGCAGAGCCGCAGCTAAGTCAGACTCACCCAAGCGAGCGGCGGCCAGAAGCAGGCAGGGCAGTGCGCCCTTGGTAGCGGAGAACATGGCGGCGGAATTATTACAGCGAGTGACTATGGTGAGTGAGTGTGTTTGATGGTTTTTGCGTTTTAAAAGAGTGACAAGAGACGTGGCAGGCGACCCGACATAGAGCGGTTGAGAGGAAGCAGCATTGCCTTTGGAAGTAGGAACTGGTAGGGGCTTGGACTCTCTTGGAAAGGCACTCTTCGCAACCCATGCCGGCGCCCTGACCCAACCCAGCAATTATCTTCGCCCTCCCGACCACTCATGCGCGGTCCTGCGTATGGGGCCCTAGCCGCACCGTTTTTCTCCAAGACACCATGTCCCAGAATATGCCCCGTCAGAGGCGCCGAAATGACCCACACGAGCATTTTGTGGGGTCACTAACACTCGCTCTGCTGGGCAATTTGACCTGTGCACCTGTCACCAACCTGCTTTTCCATGCCGTCCAGCGACCGTCAAATCGTGCGCAGAGAGGGAGCCCTCTGCCTCCTTATCGACAAGCACATGTTAGTGTTTTCGAGGACGCATGACCCCTCTTCAACGAGAAGAATGAATGGACATTGGCCCGCTGGGAGCTCCATGGCGGCCTGCATCGTTGCACGGCATGAGCATCTCGATAATCGCTTGCAGGTAAGGGAGACACCGCATCTCCAGATTGGTCTGGATCCGCCACCGTCAATGGGGCAGCCAACCTCTGTGTGCCACAATAGCATCGTCGCCTTCAAAGGATGTTCCTCAAGGATGACCTGATTTGGCAGAGGCTGAACGCTCGTCGTCCTCCTGCTATGTCTGGCCGTTCACCCGACGTGTCGAGTGTCGCATGCGCAACGGCTAGTTGACCCAGGGTAGCACAAGCCGCACTACTTGTCAGGAACCTGTCAGGCAAGCCAATTGAAGGGGTTCTCCCTGTGCTGCAACTGGGATAGTCCTGAAACACGCGCAGAAATGCCCGATGTGCAGGGCGAATGACGAGCGCGCAGGCCCTGGCGATCTCGGCAGTCACCCGAGTAGGGAAAGTCACAAGTGTCAGGAAGCTGGGCACTCTTATGCTCATGAAATTGCGATTCCTCATTCGAATATTCATTGCCTGATGCCAACAGGAAACACGAGGGCAAAGGAGGCGGCCCAGTCGTAACGCTTCAGCCCAAGATCCGCAGGATCGCCATGTCAAACTTCGCCAGTCCGTGATGCAAAATAGGATGCAACGAAGCGTGCGCCAGCGGGAAAATTGCTCCCGTCCTCATAATCATAACCAAAGGTGATCTTACGCCAGAAATTCACATCATATTCGATAAACATGCGCGTCGTTTGGGGGTATCATCACAAGAATCCAGACTCGGAGAGAAGCCTATGAACGTGAGTCAGCCGCCGATGAAGAGGGAAACAGAAAGTGGGCGTACCTAGCAATCTTCTCGTCTTCTCGCTCACGGGGCTCTACGGTCAAACTCATTTCGTACATCTCGTGCACGTCGCCTGCTGATTGCATATTGGTCAAGATGTAGTCTTGGAGCTCCGGCACTGGCTGCAGCGGGTACGGGACATTCTGGTACTGTTGGATGTCCCGGATCACTTCGGCCGTCTTCGCTCGCTTGGCGAAGTTGATGAGGTTGGTCTTCTTGATGAGGGAAGGGATGCCGTCTTCAATGAAGGTCAGGTCAGTCAGGTAAACACCTGGCATCGTTAGTCGCGCCTTGGTCAAATGTTACGCGCCGGCCTACCAAAAAATGGAATGCACGGCGGGTTCGCCCGGTGCAGGGTGTCACGGTACTCTGCAAAGTTCTTGGTGCTACCCATGAGCTTGCGCATACTCTCCAACACACCCATGGAGCGCTGATTGACTGCGCTCCAGGTCCTGTTCAGACGGTGAATGGGCGCCGTTCCCAAAGCCGAGATGATCGACGTCAAAGTCGAGAAGTTGTTCAATTGGCGGCATTTCTGTATGGCATTAGCCGAGCATATTGCGATCGTTGCACAAAACAACTTACATCAGCCACGTTCACAAAGTGCTTTATAACTATAACTCTCCTTTTAACGTCCTGCTGGGTTAGGATCATTTGAGCCACCCAGTTCGTCAACTGGTTGGAGTGCAGAATTAAAGCCTTCACGTTTGCTGCTGGATCCGGCTCGCCAGGCGCAAGCTTCTTCTGCCACGTCTTGTTAAGACACTCGGTGGGCCGGATCTTGCCGTACAGTCTTGACTCGATGGTCGTGAGTTGGCGAGCAAATTCCGTGGCGTCGATATCCAAGAACTTGAGCTTCTTCATATGCTTCGGCAAGATCGGCTGCGGCGTCTGAGCATTCAGAGTTGGCACCAAGCGCTTCGTTGGCATATCCGGACCACGCGACCGTTGCTCTACCGAGGTCATCAGGGGACCTGCTCCCGGAGTGCTGGTTGTTGCGACGTGATCTTTGGCAAAGTTGTATACCCTTTGGATGAGGATTCTGGCCTCTTCATCATTGCCCTCCATCCAGTAGTTGTCAAACCAACTCTTCAGAATATTGACCACACGGAAGCGAATTGGCTTCTGCTTCTTGTCCACCCACATCTGGTAGTCCTCTTTGGCTATGCCATGAGGCGGCTGTATACTCCATCTCTTCACAAGCATTTCAAAGAGCTCGGACGCGGTAGTGAATGATCGGTAAGTGAGGAGGAAAGTGTTGTTGAATGCGGGATCCAGGCGGTCGTGGCGAGTGAGTTGCTCAACCAGACCCGCGAGAGTGCCACCTCGCAGTTGTGGAGGTACCACTTTGGAGTCATACGAGATTTCGCCCTCGTGGTCAAGTCTGAGGAACTCGGGAGTCTCCTCGACAACTTGTTGCTGTGGGATAACGGGAACCTCGCCGAAGAAGGCCTTGATCTTTTGGTTGCTGTTGTTCGGTCGGACTTTTGATAAGCTATCCTCAAGTGGAGTGCCTTCGGTATATGTCTGCGCTTGTGGTATGTTCTTGAGAAGTGGGCGCTCAGAGCTCGAGGGCCCCCGAATGTGGTTGTTTGGCACTTCTGAGTCGGTGTTCCTGCGAGGATCTGAACGAGGCGCGATGTCTGCGAGCGGCACGGCGTCTGACAAGCCATGGAGTAAGCCATACTGCTGGGCGATCGTTGCTTCGAGATCACGCGAGACAGATCGGACGGCATTGATGCGGTCTTCGAGTGAATCACCGCGCAGTTCCGCCCACTCGTCTCCAAGTGGTGCGCCAACCCCTTGACATACAATGATAAGCTCGGAGACCATGTCGTAGGCCTTCTGCTTGTGCACAGCAAACTCGTTGAGCTGCTGTGATTGGAGTGGGGAGGTCAATGACGACAAGTTGATGGACTCGACGGTGGAGATCCAAGGCCGGCAAACCTCCAAGACCTTGACGGCAGCGTTGCAAACATGGTCGCTGACTGCCTGGTGTCTTTGTTGGGTGATGACCTTGTCGCGGACGACGAGTTGCTCTTCTAGTCGTCGCAGGCTCGACACAATCAAGCGCTTGATATCCTCCAGTCGCTCCAAAACGCGCGAGTCGAGCTTGATGGTGGGCTCCACAAACGACTCGTAGTCGTCCTGATCTATAAAGGACATGGAGGCGTTGGCGTCGCGGTTGTCGATGCCGTTGTTGTGCCAGCCGCCGCCATTGGCGCTGCCGACCACGAAGCCGGGCATCAGGCGGGGGATGTCCTCGCCGCGCTGCTGCCGGGCCACCTCGACAAAGCCGTAGACGCCATTGAGCACGCCGTCTGCCTCCTTGAGGCACTTCGAGTACGAGTCGGGGGGCGGAAAGTCGGAGGCTGCGATGTGCGACGAGAGGACCAGCTTGGAGAAGCGCGACATGGTTTCGCGGAAGTGCGGGTAGAGGGCCTTGTTGGTGGAGATGATCGAGGGGTTGCCAGAGTGGTTGTCGGTCGTGCCGGAGCCGGCGGCGAGCAGCAGTCGCAGGTGGTCGGAGATGTCCTCGGCGCGCTTGACGAACTCGGAGCGGCTGCTGTTGTTGATGGCCTGGCGGTAGCGCTCGACGGCGCGGCGCATGTCCTCGACCATGCGGTTCCACGTCAGGGGCACGGGGTTGATGTCGTCGTAGAACTTGGGGTAGTTTGCCGCGCTGGACGGGCCGTTGGCGGGGTTGTGGGCAAAGGAGGTGGCCGTGGTGCCGATGGGGGGCATGGCCGCGGCCGCCGAGAAGCTGGTGCCGTTGGTGTCGTAGGAGCGCGACGGGAAGCCCGCGTTCATCGACTCCATCGAGGTCGCGGGGGACACGCCGTCGGACAGGCGCTGGCGCGTGTGCACCGAGCTGTAGGAGCCGTGGGCGGCGTGGCCCTCGAACTCGGAGGCGGACGTCTCGTCGTCGGTGTCGTCGACGCTGTAGCCCGAGGCGAGCATCTCGGGCGGCGGGCGGGTCGAGTCCGGGATGTAGACGTTGATGCGGTCGCGCGGCCCGCTCTCGTTGGGCGAGGGCGACTCGAGCGGCAGCTCCATGGTGCTGACGCCTGTCAGGGTGTTGAAGTAGAAGAGGCGGCCGTCGGGCGTGGCCTGGGGGATCCAGAAGGCGGCCTCCTCGTCCTTGGTGCCGCCGTTGGCGTGCGGGGCGTGGCGCTCAATGGGCAGGATGGTGTCGTTGCCGCTCAGCGACTCCGTGTCGGAATTCGTGTAGTCGGTGCCGCCCAGCGACTGCGCATCGTGGTCGTCGTCGGCGTCGGCGTTGCGGTCCTCGTCGAGCTCGTCGCTCGCGCGCTGGACGACGGCGCAGTAGTTGCTGGGGAACCACCCGCGCACGCCGTTGATGACGCCGTCCCACCAGCCGCTCTCGAGCTGCGTGATGACCTGGATCATGTCGCCCTGGCGGAAGCTCAGGCTGGTGCGGTCGTCGGCATCGTAGTCGTAGAGGGCGCGCACATACATGCCGCCCGGCGACGTCCCGCTGAAGCTGTTCATCGTGTCGTGCAGCCGTGTCGGGGCCCCTCGCTGCCGTCTCTTGCGTCGCGTGCGTCTCTTGCGGCTCCCGTCTCGTCCGTCTCGTGGTGTTCAGGAGGAGAGCTCTGTCCGGGGACAAACTTCACACTCAACACTAGGGGACCCGCCGCCAGGGTGGGATTGAGGTTGTGGATTGATTGGCTGAGAGCCCTGGGCGGCATGCGAGTCAGCGCTCGAGGAGCGAATTACAGTCCGCGACGGGCGCTTTGCTGCCGTCTGCGATGCTGTCGTCGAGCAAAGAGTTGTTGACGGTAGAATTCGCGCGGTGGAGGCAGGTGCCAGCGCTCGAGAGCTGCAGGTGCGGTGGGTTGATGGCTGGTCACGTGGTGCGGTCCACACATGCATGCACCCTGGCTGGAATCCTTCGTGTACAGAGCCTGTATGTATGCTCTGCCTTGCGGCCTTAGACAGCCCGTATCGCAATCTATTCATACCGCCATGCAATGAAACGCGCTGCGCCGTCCGTCTGCATTGTCCACACAGCCTCGCTCGCGCCCGTCTGACTCTTGCACGACGACGACGATACAGACTGCGTGCGCTGCGAATGCCATACTGCCTCAACAGTCGAATCGCATCAGCTGAAGAATGTGGGGCATCAGCCGATACCAGCAATCTAGAGCTTCACTGCTTGACTCGTTTCATCTCCAAGGTCCGACATGGGCTCGTCGTGCGGCAGGGACTACAGTGAGCACAGTGCGCCCAAGCATCTTGCTTGCACATTGGCCATGCCATGTTGCAGGAGGACTCGCACGAGCAAGCATACCACGATTCTGGACGTCTCCAAGTCATGACAGCCGTTCAGATCGACCGATCTTCACGAACTTCGTGTAATTGCACTCAACGCTGGGTGCAGAGCGTCAGACATCACTACGAGAGCGCTCATGCAGACAACGAGGCTGCCTGCCACATGAAGCAAGAAGGCCCGATGGAACACCAGTCGAATTCTCCTAGCGAGCGCCCTCATACCCAAAGACGCTTGGTGTATCGCGTGGAAGCGGACAAGTATCTTTCCTAGATTCTGAATCATGAAACGTCGGCAGTGCTTGCTCGTCCTGAAGCATGGCTTTCCATTCTGCGCGAGCAAATGAGCTCGGAACAATCCAGCACACGTGGGAGAGAGCACATCGCACGTGGGTGAACACTGTCGTGTCCTGCAGATCTGGGGAATTCACGCTGCAAGTGCGCCTTAAGGTGTTATTTCGGCGTCGGCACCAGGTCCTCCCTGGAGTCGTAAGATCAAAGGTGCTGCGTCCATCGCCGACCACAAACACAAAGACTTGCCCATTGGTGGCCCACATTTCCGCATCCACGACCTCAATGCCGCTGCATACCTGGACTGACTCTACACGTTGTTGCGACCCTCACCGCCGCGAAATACTCGCTCCATGCGCTCGGACCGCAGAAGATGGCCATAAATGGCCACGGCAACCTTTTGGAGGCGGCTGCGTGCCGTCTCTCCAGCGGACGGGCCACCTTTGATTCCCATATGAAACCACAGGCCGGCTGGAGATCCGTCCATGACGAACATTACGAAATGTTTTCTAGCGCGGGGGTAATCAGATAGTGGCTGTTTTGCTTGCTTCCAGAAAGAGTGCTTCGATTCTGGAAGAAGGGCAGCCTGCATGCAGTCACGAAGCTGATGCAAGCGACGTTTGTGATATATGAACGGTGAAGAAGAAATGTTGTCACGAGGCCATACCCCTTCCGATTAGTCGCCTTACAAGGCTGCACGGCGCGAAGCTGAAGCGGGGTCTTACTGCGGATGCTATTGCTGCTGCACAGGGTATTGAACAGCACTAGCACGCAGACAACACACCGGAACATGCTGAAGAAACGCGAGGACTAGCTTTGCCGGCAGATTGAGAACGCGTACGACTGTTAGACCTCCACAAGTAGACACTCAACAGTATCGGAAGTGGCCGCCCGAAGAGACTCGAGCTAACATGGGTGCTTACGTAACCTACAGATGTGCTCGAACAGGTGCTCTGAACTGCTCAATATCCAACATCTTCGGAGGCACATTGACAGTCGCAGGCCCGCTTGGCGAGACCACCTCCAGCATCATGGGCCGTGGAGGAAGATCGAGGAGCGCTTCTTCTACCAATGCGAGCACATCGCCTGCACATCCAAACGACAACAACCAACCAGCTCCTCCCTGTCCATAGCTGTGAACAATACGGCTCACTGGGCCGTAGCCTTGCTCGCTTTCCCCGCTATTCCTTGAAGCATGCGATCGCAGCTCTCGTTCCACTCGAACGTTGCGCAGGCGGAACGGCCTCAACCCCTGCGCCAACGGGTACTCGGGACCCAGTCTCGCTTTCTTCAGGTCTGGTAGGAATGCCTTGAAGCGAGCCCGCATGCGCTCTATGATCGGAGACTCGAGCGTCAGATCCAACGTACTCGCATGCGACTCTGCAATGCCACCGATGAGCAAGATGTTGTCGTTTCTCAGAACCAAAAAGATAATCTCGCCCGCGTCGTAAACTGCATCAGCCGTGATCGTATGAGCGTTCTCAACCTTTGGGAAATCGGTGCCATCATTAATGACACGGATCAACCCGCCTCTGATCGGATAGCAAGACTCATCGCCCGCGATCTCGGAGCCCGCAAGCCCCGTGCAAATGACGATGACATCCGCGTTGAACTCTTCTCTCAACTCCTTCTCCCGATCGAACAAATCCCCCACGATCGTCCGCGTGACCATCTTCGCGCCCTTCTTCCTAACCAAGTCCATGAGAAAGCTCATACACACATCTGTATCAATGATCGGCGCAAGATGCTCATACGCGTCCACCGCTCCATAACTCTCACTTGCTCTTCTCTCCTGTATGATCCTCGCATCCCGCCTGAAACCCCTCACCCCGACACTCATTATCTCGAGCATCTTTGACATCTGAGCGTGGTCCTCTTCAATAGGCACAGGGAAGAAGAATTCCGCGCCCTTCATGCGGACACCCGAGGCCTGGGAAATGACAGGGGAAGCTGACATCGCGTCCCAGATGTGGTATGCGACCATACACCATCGCTTCGAGTGTTGCAGCGAAATGGCGTCGGTGTGTTGTCCGCACACCGCGGGTGGGAATTCCCAGAGGGCGCCGGCGATTTGGGAGGTTAGGCGTTGGGATGCGGTGTATGGAGTCCCATTGTTTGGCGAGGATTGTGACCTGGGTGGTGGTGACGATATTAGTGATGGGGGTAATGTGGAAGGTGATGGGGCTGTGTACTAACACGGTAGCCTTGATCGGGGGTGGAGGGGAGAGGGAAAGGGAGTGAGGTCTCGGTAGAAGACGAGACCGTCTGTGTGGGGATCAAACATTATGGTTCTCGTTGAAGGATTGGGTGGACGGTACAATATCACAAATCAGTAAGTTCCTGCACAGAAGCTTGAAGAATAATAGTAGATTTGCAATCGTGTATAGGAGATATAGAATGCAACAACTATAGCTTCTACATCTCCCTCATCTCCAGAGCTGCATATAACGCATTACTAGAAGGGGTACTGCACAACTACGCCTATGATCTTAAAGCCATCCTGCGCATCCAACACTGTACACCGAGTACAAAATAGCATATCATCCCGTAATAAAAATCCTAGTGTCCCGCCTATGATTGACCGAACCAAGCAGGATCTCAAGGAAAAGGGCTGGTACTGCGCAACCATACGTCAAAGAAGTACATACCCCGAAGCAGGATGAGACAAAGGATCAGGATGTATATGTACCACGCCATCACCGTTGAAGTCCGAGCAGTTCTCTTCATACGAAGCAAGAGGAGCTGAGTGTTACTTTGTAGAACACCACGAATCACATCATGCGTCGCCTTTTTGTGGTTGTTGACATCTCGTATTCATCTGCGTTGTGCATCGTTTATCGCATTGTAGTGTCGCCGCAATTTACCTGTTTAGTACAGCTGCATGTATGGGGTTCGGGCTTGTAGCTCCCTGCGTGGGAGATCCTATACTGCGTACTTATAAATACATATGAAGATGTGAGAATTTACAAGCACGAACACTCCATGGCGCATCCGTAGAGTGGTCGATGAGATGTCAGACGAGTCGTAGGCCCAGGATCGATCATCCGCTCAGAACCCCAATCAAGTTGACAACATCTCTCTCCTACCTGCAACCTGCACTCCAACAATCCTATCACCACACACATGCGCACTCCTTCATCCTCCTGTTCATCCGAGACCGTCGGGATTTTCGTGCGGCGGCCGGCGGTCAACCACATTACAAAATTCGTCCGAGGTCATCTCGCGAGCACTACCCAATTCATCGTCCAGTCGTAGAAATTGACAGAGATATTCGAAGTACTGTGTAGGAGATGCTGTTAGCGGTAAACGCCCTATGCGCCACAACTAGCCTCGGACGCTCGCTTTGTAGCTCTGCCGAACCCCTAAATTTCGCCTCGCGGAAGCGGCATCTATGCCGATTTCGGCATGGGACTTGCCATAAGTTTGTCGAGAGACTAGCAACAACAGTCATCATCTTAATCCTTTGATACTTTTTTTTCCGTCGCGGAGAGCGGATGTTGCCGTGGGGATCCTGGTATAGCCGTTGAGTTGTGGATTGTGTGGGCTGAGGCAATTGTGCGAGTAAAGAGCAGGATTGTGTTATATATGTTGTGTTTGTGGCTGATGGCAAACACGACCGCAGTCAACTCCATCAGAAGCGATTTGAAACATCATTGTCGTTTACGATCTCATGGCTAATCCCACGCCCGTCGCGGTGGGAATTACACACCACACCTCACCACCATCACCACCACGCGCTCACAGCGAGAAATCCACCCCACCCACCATCGACTTATCAAACATCCAAACCCCAGATCCATCCAGCACCACCATCCCCCCACCATCCACCCTCGCCCCCGCCCCCAACGGCGGCCTCCAAGCCTGGATGCAAGTCCTCATGGGCCACCTCGTCCTCATCAACGGCTGGGGCTACCTCTCCTCCTTCGGGCTCTTCCAAGCGCACTACACGCTCACCCTAAACGCCTCTCCCTCGTCCATCTCCTGGATCGGCTCCACGCAGATTTTCCTCGTCTACCTCGTCGGCACCTTCTCCGGCCGCGCCCTCGACGCAGGCTACTATCACCAGACGCTTGCGCTAGGGTCTTTGCTGCAGATCGTAGGCGTCTTCACGACGAGTGTGTCGACGCGGTATTGGCAGCTGGTGCTGGCGCAGGGGGTGTGTAAGGGCCTAGGGGATGGATTGGTCTTTTGCCCAACGGTCAGTTTAGTCGCGACGTATTTCTCGACACGGAGGAGTTTGGCGATGGCTGTCACGGCGTCGGGGGGCGCGACGGGCGGGATCATATTCCCGCTGATTGCGCAGCAGATGATGCCTAGAGTCGGGTTTGGATGGACGGTGCGGACGATGGGGTTTGTCATCCTCTTCAATACTATTGTGATTCTGGGAATTGCACGAGTGAGGCTGCCGCCGAGGAAGACGGGGCCGCTGGTGGAGTGGAGTGCGTTTAGGGAGATGTCGTATATGCTGTTTTGTATTGGCATGTTTTTTAATCTGTGGGCGGTTTATTTTGCGTACTTTTATGTAAGTCGACGGATATCTTGGGATGAACACAACTGACGCCGCACAGCTGAGCTCGTACGCCAAGAACATCGTCGGAGTGTCTTCGTCAGAAGCATTGACGCTCTTGCTCGTTATGAACGCTCTAGGTGTCCCAGGCCGCTTGGTATGCGGTCTTATAGCCGATCGACTCCTCGGACCCGTCAACACATTGATCCCCGTCGCTTTCTTCGCCGGCGTGCTGTTCTACTGCTGGGCAGCTGTCAACAACGTCGGCTCCCTATACGTCTTCTGCGTGTTGTACGGCTTCTTCGGCGCAGGCATTCAAAGTCTATTCCCAGCGTCATGTGCAAGCTTGACTACAGACTTGTCGAAAATGGGTGTGAGGACTGGCATGTGCTTTTCCTTCATTTCCATTGCGTGTCTAACTGGGCCGCCGATTGCGGGTGCGTTGATCCAGTTGCATGATGGGCATTATTTGTATGCGCAGCTGTTTGGTGGCTCGGCGTTCATAGGAGGGACGTGTACATTGATTGCTGCGAGGGTTGCGAAGACGGGGCTGGACTTTAGGAAGCGTATGTAATGTGTAATATAGATAATGGTATTGTTCTCCTGAATTTGTTTTCTATCACCCGAGTCGATGGATCGATGCTTTCTGTCACTTTGTCCATATATGTTTCTAGCGCAGCCTTATGTTTGTCCCGCAGCTTCATCATCCTCCAATTCTCGTGGACTTCATTTCCCACGAATGACTCCGTGCGCATTTCCAGTCTAAGTCAAGGTTTTGCATCATCGCGTCACGTATGGGATTCCATGCCTTCTCAGGAGTGGTCCTAGTTCAGGAATACACGGGGTTTTTGAAGTGCATGCTCTCTGTAGATAGATGAAGGGAGATCTGCAATACTTGCGAGGTTCTTCTTGCGCTTCTCACAACTCTATTGTATGACGCTCCTCTATCAATAGAGCTGTCTTCATGATTCGATGTCCTGTTTCATCCGTCACCTTACCTCCAAGCCCCTCAATTCTAGATTTATGTTCTCACAATTTTCATAATATGCCTACCACGATGTTCGAGCCTTGTAGGCGTTGACGATTCTCTTCTTCGTGAGGAAGCAGGTCCCACTTGAGGATAATTAACAAACCATGCTGTAAACACAAACTACCCAACGGCCTCAAGCTCTAATACAGCGATGCATAATCTCTTTTAACCCGACAAAATTCACAAAATCATCTTCGCCTCATTGTTAATAGTCTGCAAGTAACAGTACAAACCCGCTCTCCAAATAGTCATTCCTTGCTGCAAAGTAAAGTCCAGCAAGCAAACCCTCCACCACCCACAACCCGAGATCTCCAAACCTTGTCACGTCCACGTTTCCCCGCATATCGATCGTCTATCGTTCATGTCACATTAATCATTCATCACCCACTCGTATCGTGACCACCGTTTTCGGCGCACTCGTGGCGATCATGTGCGCGTTGGCCGGTCCGATTGGCGCGCATGGATGTGCTTTCCCAAAGCGGATGGATTTCGCACCGTGCGGCTGCGACTGCGGATCCGCACTCCGCAGCTGTCTATGTGCTCCTAGTGGGCGATAGGAAAGTTATGGATGAGGTCATGAGACGAGTGTAGGGGATTTTGGCGGTCAGTCTTGATATCTGGGATATGGACTTGGAGTTTCGATGTGAGGAGTTGGTGGTCTTGTGGGGTGGGGGAAAGAGGTGCAGTCACATGACGACAGTGAGGAGTTGAAAGTGATGAAGAGCTCCAATTCTATCTAGCTGGAGAAAGAAGCAATAATGTGGTGCTAGAAATGAAAGTCATTACAAGACATGAATCAAATCGCTAAAAAGTGCTGGCCAAAATCTGGCCAGAGAGGACGAGGCCCCTGTACAACTCCTAAACACCAAACAATGCTGCACAATCATAAACCAATCTTTTCATCAAACCATCACCAAGCCAAGTCGCTCTTGTCATTGTCGTTGCCGCACGCAAGACCCTCGCAGAAAGCGACATCCTCATTACTGATCGCGCTGTTGCCAGTCTTCTTCAGCTGCTGCTTGGCCGGCCAAATCTGGCGGCCCTCGCGCCTCTCGCGCGCACCATGCTCCATGACGACTTCGCGGCATCGCTTCTGGAAAAAGAGGGGTCCCTTCTCCATGTGTGGGTGCAGCTCGCCGTTGACGAAGAGCCCGGCGTTGATGTTTGCCTGAGCACGCTCGCAGAGGACTTTGTCCTCTTTCATGACGCGCGCGTACAGGTCGGCAATGTTGCGGAAGGCTTCTTCGGTGGCGTTCTTGTTGCGCCAGACTTCGTAGTACATGACAGACACGCCGGGGGCTTTGGGCATGAACTTTTGCATCATCATGAAGGTGGATCTAGAATATCATTATTAAGGTGAAGTGGTGATGGAGTTGTTGTGAAGAACTTACGTGACTGTGAAAGATACGTTGGGAAACATGTAGGTTGAGCAAATACCGAAGCCGGCAGCGCGCTGCTCGTCGGTGGTCTTGGGGTCGTGCTGGATGTGGTCGGCAGAACAATTGACATCGTATGTCTCGAGGTTGGCGATGGCGGGAACATCAGGGTGTGTCGTCTTGCAGTGGTAGCACTCGTTGAAGTTGTCGGCGAGAATCTTCCAGTTGAAGCTGCTCTCCATGTTCCAAGTGTGGTCGAATTCGTAGTCGTCAAAGTTGAAGTCGTTCAGGCGTTCCTGTTCGTCGACCGTGTCGAATTGCGATTCCCATGACACCTCAGGCTCCTTGTTGGAGTCCATGTTGATCCAGACGAAGCCATTCCTGTCAAGGCGGACGTGGATGGGGAACAGACCGTTCTCGGCCTTGTCGAAAGTGGGAAGGTCTTGGTAGCCAGGTGCCTTGGCGAGGTTGCCGTTCAGGCCATATGACCAACCGTGATATCTGCATGAGAAGATCTTTGCGTTGCCCTTGTCTTGTTCGACAACGGGGTACGCTCGGTGTCGGCATACGTTGTGGAAGGCGTGAATCTCGCCAGATCGGTCCTTGGAGACAACAATGTCGTAGTTGGCAACGCTGTATCGGAGGTAGTCTCCGGGGTTGATAAACCGGGACTTGTGTGTAAGAAGAAGCCATCGCCTGGAGAAGATGGCACGCCTCTCAAGCTGGTACATCTCCTCCGAAGTGTACCAGTTGGCAGGGAGAGCACGGACTGCTGATTTCTCTGCTGGAGGAGGGGCGGTGCCGGACCAGGCACCGAGGCCGATGTAGTTCAACAGTGATGCAGCCATGTTGAAGAGTATGTGTGAGTGAATCAGGTATTCGTAGATGAAACACTGATAAACAGTACTGTAGAGCTTCGATGGAAGAGTGATGATGCGATAACTGATTGTGACAAGTGCTGAAGCATTAATATACCCTTGATGTGGTGGTAGGGCCTCCTCACCCTTATCGAGTAAAAGGAATCCCTAAGGCCCCATGGGGTAATGGCTTCCATATGCCACTAAGAGGTGATAACCAGTGGAAAGTGGGAACGTAATCGACCCGCAGTCACCATGCAAGCGCTACACATACTTTCGATATGCCCGTAGCGTCTATCTGCCATCGTGATCAGAGGCGTCAAGCATTGCAGGTTCTGGACGGTAGGCTAGAAGCACATTGTGGTGCTTTGACTGGCCGCTGAATCATGGAAACTCTTGAACGTGCAGCATGGCAATTCTCATATCATGGTGACCAAAGCTCGAGACTGTTCTCGTCGCAGCCCCTCGCGCTGGCACGGACTGGCGTGGATCTGATGTCCGATTTTGGACATCGAACGCCAGCCAAGCCCAGACCAATCTCGACCACTGCCACGTCGAAGCGAGCAAGATGCAGTATCACGGTCTTATCGCGTTTTATCGAGATGATCGCTCAGCGAGAGATAGTTTATCTTGAAGTTTTTCGAGAGATAGGCAGTACTATCGGTGCGCATCATCAGAAATGCGCCTGAGCTGCAGATGTGAGGGATAACGAAGACAGTGGATTACTGCTCTCCATTCGAAATCGATGCTGAGGCAGAGCTCGGTCGATCGTAACCCAGCAGCATGCCATGAAGAGTTTGTCTTCGTACCAGCGAACGCGTCAGACCTTGAGTGACATCGCACTATTGGGTCGAGGTTTGGAGACAGGGCGTCGAATCGCGAGAACCTTTCGCACTCGCTTACCCCTCACAACACACGCAGTGCTCTTCCTCAGACGATGGGTTGTGGTGCTACTTTGGGTGTTTTCGGCACTTCTAAAGCCGCCGCCTGACCATGCGCTGCTGCCATGGCGGTCAGTGTTCACAGATAGGCAGACTAACCGTTGAGCTTAGCAGCGCTCATACGTATAAAATGTGTCCGAGACAGAGTAGATGCCGTGCAGACTTGCTATCAACAGGAGTGCGACATGGCACCGCCACCAATGCTGTCATTGCTCAAGAGGCAGAGCATGGCGAGGGCTTTGTTGAGGGCTGGGGTGGTTTGGCGTATGCTGGCGCTCTCGACAACTTTCATCAGGCAGGTCACCTCAGATAGTCCTCGAGGGATAAGTACCCCGATATGTTTGTCGCAATGGTAGATTTCATTTGGTCGCAAGGATTGTCGCTCAAATCATTGTTCACTGTCGATCTGAGTGTTGAATCGTGCTCAGGAGATGCATCGAGCAGAATGAATGGACTGTGGTACTGTGCAACAGTCATTCTTGATTATGTCAACAGTACTTCATATCGGGATGGCGCAAGCGGTAGGTGGTGGTATGGTGACTTGGGACAAAGAGGAGGGTGGTGCACGCGCGAAGGCGGGGTTGCTGTGACTTTTGTAGTCTATCGGCTTGCCTGCTCCCGTCGTCAGCAGATTGCGCTACACCTGATTCGGCAAACAGGACCCTACAGCCATGGTTGGTATACGTCCCCACCAATGTCGTAAGGTCTGCATGCGGGGAGAAGCTATCTTCTTCTCGAATTGCCGTTGAACACCGTCTCACGGGAAAGCTTTCGCCTTTCTGATGCTGTAGTCCTCGCTTAGCGGCGGCAGCTTGGGAAGAAGGATGTGGCGATATAGTCCGGTATCGCGAGCAATGGCAACTTAAGAAGAAGCATAGGCCTGTGAGTTGTAGTGGCCAGATTATTGCTCTTTTGCTCCTTCAACATGGACACCTCCCAGCGCGTCGTCATTATCGGTGCTGGCATCGTCGGCACCAATCTCGCAGACGAGCTCGTCTCGCGAGGATGGAAGGACATTACTGTTGTTGAGCAGGGTCCATTGAGCCTCCCCGGAGGCTCGACATCTCACGCTCCTGGCTTAGTCTACCAAACGAATCCTTCCAAGACTATGACGCTCTTCGCAAAGTACACGGTCGAGAAGTTGCAATCGCTTTACAAAGATGGAGAGAACTGCTTCAACCAGCTCGGCGGCCTCGAGGTAGCAACCACACCTGAGCGACTGGAGGAGATCAAGCGCAAACACGGATACGCACAATCATGGGGTATCGAAGCGCATCTAGTCAGCGCCGAGGAATGTCTCGCAAAACATCCTTTGCTGAACAAGGACATGATCCTCGGAGGTCTTTTTATCCCCACCGACGGACTGGCGCTGGCAGCCCGCGCTACTCAGATACTAATCGAGAATACCCGCAACGCTGGTGTGAAATACCGCGAGCACACGGTCGTTACCGGAATCGAGCAGGCCGATGGACATGTAACGGGCGTCACAACCAACAACGGGTCGATACCCGCAGATATTGTTGTCTCTTGCGCTGGCTTCTGGGGCGTCGAGATCGGAAAGATGATTGGACTCAAGGTCCCTCTACTCCCCCTGGGGCACCAATACGTCAAGACAACCGCAGTCCCGGGAATGACGGGACGAGAAGTAAACAGGAATATCAACGCTAAGAACGCCGAATGGCCAATTCTGCGACATCAAGATCAGGACCTCTACTATCGAGAGCACGGCGAGCAAATTGGCATCGGCTACTACGGCCATCGACCAATGCCCATCGATGCCGGATCGCTAGGCGTGACGCCTAAGCACGTTGACGACAAACACATGCCATCCCGGCTAGACTTCACACCCGAGGATTTCGAGCCAGCCTGGAAGGCTAGCAAGAAACTGCTACCAATTTTGCAGAAAACAGAGATTGCCGATGGGTTCAACGGCATCTTTTCCTTCACTCCAGATGGCGGATCCGTGGTCGGACAAGCCCCCAACTTGGATGGCTTCTACGTAGCCGAAGCCGTATGGGTCACACACTCGGCTGGTGTTGCACGAGCGGTCGCAGAGGTGCTCACAGAAGGTCGATCGAGGATCGACATGGCCGAGTGCGAGCTCACTCGTTTCGAAGAAGTTCAGCTCAGCACAGAGTATGTGAGCGAAACATCCCAGCAAAACTTTGTGGAGATCTACGACATCCTTCATCCACTTGCACCAAAGGAGACACCACGAAACCTCCGCGTCAGCCCGTTCCATGCTCGGCAACGAGAATTGGGTGCTTTCTTCCTCGAGGTCGGTGGTTGGGAGAGGCCGCACTGGTATGAAGCCAATGCGCATCTGGTGAACACCCTGCCAGCGGAGTGGCAGGCAGTCGATCGCGACGCGTGGTCATCCAAGTTTTACTCTCCAATCGCTGCAGCTGAGGCATGGAAAACCAGGAACGCAGTGGCCATGTATGACATGACGACTTTCCACAGGTTCGAGGTAGCTGGACCGGGCGCGGTGCATCTCCTCCAGCGCCTGACGACCAGCGATGTTACTAAAGAGGTCGGTGCCATCATCCATACATTGCTTCTCAACACACACGGCGGTGTCTCGAGCGACATTTTCGTCTCGAGGATCGACGACGATTTGTTCCAGGTCGGCGCAAACACCGCGACTGACCTCGCATATCTCGCACGCGAGGCCCGCCGCCAGATCAAACACACGCCAGGACAATGGGCGCAGGTTCGCGATGTTACTGGTGCGACTTGCTGTCTTGGGCTCTGGGGTCCCCGAGCGCGCGACGTGATCCGTGACATCAGCCCAGATGACTTTTCCAACAAGGGTTTGCCGTACATGGGCGTGAAGAAGACTAGCCTCGCAGGCATTCCGGTGACCATGCTTCGCAAGTCGTTTGTGGGAGAGCATGGCTGGGAGATCCAATCGACACCAGAATACGGCCAGCGCCTGTGGGACCTCTTGTGGAAGTCAGGTCAGCCCCATGGACTGGTTGCCGCTGGTCGTGCAGCATTCAATGGGCTTCGTATCGAGAAGGGCATTCGAGCTTCGGGCTCTGATATGTCTTCTGAGCACAACCCATGGGAGGCGGGTGTGACGTATGCCATTCAAATGGACAAGAAGGGAGACTACGTCGGGAAATCTGCGCTAGAGCCACTCTCCAGGAAGAGCTCTGCTCGTCGCTTGAGATGTCTGACGGTCGATGACGGTCGATCCATGATTCTTGGAAAGGAACCCGTCTTCTATGACGGAAAGGCAGCAGGCTATGTAACCACAGCTGCTTTCGGATACACCGTACGCAAGCCAGTGGCATATGCTTGGCTTCCAGGCAATGTTCGTGAAGGTGAGGCCGTCGAGATCGAGTACTTTGGCAACAAGGTCAAGGCGACCGTCACCGCCGACCCATTGTATGACCCACAAGATCGCCGTCTGAAGAGCGATGGTCCTACACGCGAGCCCGAGTTACAGAAACGACTGAAGGCGCTTCTGTAAGCATTTTATAGTAGTAATGAGGTATGAGCATCATGATTAATAGCATGGAGGAGTTTGGCGCATCAAATCTGCGTCCGTTGCAGCGATTGCGCGACGTCTATAATTAGCATTTTTAGCCTTTCATTGAATGAATCAATTTCGTCTTCAAGTATCTGAGGTTATGCGCGTGTGCCAGGTCGTGTGTCGTAGAATGTGTTGTTCCATGTCGCCAGACCGTGCTGTTGACGCGTCTTCGAAAGATTCCACGTGACTTTCTCGCTTACAAGCAACCACGTCATTGTTGCGGAGTTAAGCTCCATGACATCGACAACTACTCTACGACAGTTTGTTCTCAGTGTATTCCTTATGAGCTTACTCGGTACTGCGCTGAAACGATACTCGCCATCACTGTTCACGAGGCCAATTGCCAAGGTAGTCAATTGCCGATGCAAGTTCGGCGTTAACTCACGATGAATAGCCAATCTCTACACGAGCCATGCATATCCAATCGATTCCCATGTGTACGAGCACCTTGATGGAGGGTACTAGTAACATCGTCACTAACGCACTTATAGGGGAGGGTACGGGCAACAATTATGCCTACCTAGTTTCAGACGACAAGACCAAGGAAGCTGTCATCATTGATCCAGCCAACCCATCAGAGTGAGCTCAAAGGAAAGCATTTGATGCTCATAATTAACGATGATCTATATAGGGTAACATCGCACCTGCAAAGCAAGATCAAGGACGGTTTCAAATTGTCGAAGATCATCAACACTCACCAGTAAGATCTCTCTACGTTCTACACAAACTCCTCTGACGATATCATCAAGCCACCACGATCACGCTGGAGGTAACCAAGAAATTGTGAGGACTCCGCCAACTCCACAAAAGATTTCATCTAACGACACAGACCAAACAATTCAACCTTCCCGTAGTTGGTGGCCGTGATTGTGCACTTGTTGCAGAGACACCAAGTCATCAATCCAAGTTCAAGATCGGATCCATTGAAGTCACGGCGCTGCATACTCCTTGCCACACCCAGGACAGCATCTGCTTCTTCTTTCAGGATGGCGAAGATCGTGCTGTATTTACCGGAGACACGATGTTCATCGGCGGATGTGGACGCTTCTTCGAGGGAACCCCGAAGGAGATGCATAAAGCTTTGAACGAAACCTTGGCCGCCCTTCCAGATGATACCAAGGTTTTTCCTGGTCACGAGTACACCAAAGGCAACGTCAAATTTGCGAAGAAAGTGCTGAACAATGACGCGATTAAGAGACTCGACGAGTACTCG
This sequence comes from Phaeosphaeria sp. A1 3.1a, assembly GCA_003501895.1. NCBI lineage: Eukaryota > Fungi > Ascomycota > Dothideomycetes > Pleosporales > Phaeosphaeriaceae > Phaeosphaeria > Phaeosphaeria sp. A1 3.1a. The sequence goes on from QVXC01000033.1 coordinate 62,894, forward strand.
CAAGCGAATAAGGAAACGCAGGGCAAATTCACCATTGGCGACGAAAAGGTATGACATCGCGGAATGAACAGAGGTACTCCGGTAAATCACTGACGTGCTTAGAAACACAATGTCTTTATGCTGCTTCACGACCCGGAGATTCAGAAGATCACGGGCAAGACGGATCCAATCGATGTTATCGGAGCCCTACGATCAATGAAAGACAACTCATAGGAAGGTATTGCGCTGCCCGTCTGCCTTCAACATTGTCTAGGCTACAAAAGTGTACCCAGAACGCTTGATCAAGTTAAACCTAGATGCAGAATGTAGATGCAGCACAGCTCACGAATCGAATTCCTTGGTCATCGAGTATCATTAGAGATAGGGGTATGTCTTCTCTCATCACGAACTAACAGGACATAGGGAAAGATTGTAACCAGCTGGTCTAAGCCCTGCACAGGTTGAGGTACTCACACACTCGACAGTACCCCTTCTTGCAACGTTTCACTATCGGCGCTGAGCATACCTCCTGGAAAGATACAGTCACACACAACGCCACGGTAGCCTTACCATTCCCTGAAAAACATCGTGAAAGTCACGAAAGTGCCGCGTCTACCTAGCACGCAAGGTCCCTACTCACGTGTCTAGCAGCCATATATCCACTCCTATCACGATATGATAATGTACCGCAAGCTCCATCAAGCCAACACCATACTCCCACTACATTGATCACCACCACAACCGTTACTACAGCCCACTCCCACACCACATCCCGCACCACAACCCACCACCAAAATGGCCCCCAACCCAGACACCAGCATGAACATGAACCCGCCCGCGCCCTCCACCCCCCTCAACAAGCGCCGCAAGCTCTCCCTCCTCGACACGATCCGCGTGCGCAACGGCGGCGAAAACACATCCTTCCTCACCGTCGCCAACACGCCGCCGTCGGCGCGCGAGCCCGATGGCTCAGATACCGAGGACGAGGAGGACGAAGAGACGGCGCAGTACTATCTGAACAAGATGACGGACGACGACACGTACCGCAAGGCGACGACGGTGTTTGGCGAGGGGATCGAGGTGTGGAAGAGCTTTGGGGGGACGGTGTATGCGGATTATACGGATGGGGTGAAGAGGAGGATGAGGGAGGAGGAGGTGTGGGGGGAGGAGGCGCTGGAGGTGAGTTCCGAAGAGGATTAGTAGACTGTGGTGATGGGGTTCTTGGCTAACAAATCTTGCTACAGAAAGTCAAAGGTGGCTTGAAGAGGAAGATGGAGGCTGAGAAAGCTGCTTCATCAACCGCTCCCACTCCCACTTCTACAACATCGCCATCGCCATCACCACCAAACCCAAGCAAAAATACTAAACTCGCTTACCCAACCCTCCCACAAGACGTCCAGCCCAAAATCCCCCTGCCCCCAGCTCCCTCTCCAATTCCAACAACAGCATACCCACCCCGCAACCCCCGCGCCACGCAATTCCACCACTCCTCCGCAGGCATCGATCCCATGGGGGCATACAACCGCCCCATCAAGCCGTTGCCAAAACGCCGGATCCCTCTTGACAATGCTGGAAGTACGTCTCCTTCCATCCCAGACTTTCCAACAGCTTTGATAACTAAAGCTCCCCAGCACCCCCCGCCTCAGCCTCAGGCCCATGGCGCTCCCCCGTTGGGAGTTTTGGATCAGGGTCAGGATCGGGGTCGGAGTGCGGCGGCTCGTTTTGAAGAGGGAGGGGCAAGGCGGATCGTGAGTGGGAGTTTTGGGAGTTTCGAAGGGAGGGTGGGGAGGTTTGATGAGAGGGATTATCGGCTTGGTCAAGCGGGGAAGAAGGGAGATGGTGGGGAGAAGGGAAAGGGGAAGGGGAAGGAAAATGAGGGGGGGCTGGATGTTTTTAGGGGAAGGCCTTGGTTGAGGCATTAGGGACTTGGGTGCTGATGGATGGTGGATGGGGGTATGATGTGAAAGGCTGAAGAGCTTGAAGTATGACAGGAAGTCGTATGATGTATACGAGACGGAGGCTTGTATACCTCGAAGCATGACAGGCAATGATATGACATGACTGAACAAGCTCGAATTAAGCACTATGATTGACCAGGAAGATGTGTGACGGTAATAATTTTGCATTCATCTCGTCTCCGTTGTATTCCAACAAGCAAAAAATGGGGTATATAACACAACAAGACAAAACAGCTCGCAGCCATTAAACTACTCTTCGTCATCAAAACCTGCTTGTACATCTGCCCATCCACACTGCCACCTCCTCCCCTCCGTCTCGCCTCCGAGCCTCAATTCTCTTGCCTCGCTCCCTTCCTGCCAACGACGAACGCGCATGTCATCGCTTACACTGATCAAGCTGCCGTTTTGCGCCCACGACACACTCGTGACCTCAGCATCGTGGCCACGTACAAGAGAAGTGCCCTGCTCGTAGATAGGAATGTTGTCGGGCCCGCGCATGCTCGATGCGGAGCGTGATAATGATGGTCTTGAAACAATGTCCGGAAGATCCGCGTCGTCCTCAGGGTGTCGGATCTCGCGCTTGAGGAATCTCTCATCAGTGGGGAATAGAACGGGTCCGCCGTCTGTGCTGCCAACAGCTAAGAGCTCGGTCTTATCGCCACGAGCTTTCCGGAGCGATGCTTTGACGTAGAAGGAGCCGGCGTGGAACTTTTGGTGGCGGAAGCCGTAGATGGGACCGAGGCCATCTTGGCCGACGCTGAGGTACTTTTGCTTTGAGGATGAGGAGGCGGAGAGTTCGGGTGCGACTCCGAGAATGAGGTGGCTGGTGGAGTATGCGTAGACTGTGTTGTCTTTGCTGAGTGCGTACAATCTTGACGCATTGCCATTCAGTGTGAGCGAGTTGATGGCAAAATGTCTGTGTCGGTGGTGGGATTCGGGATGCCGTGTGGTAGAGATGGGGATCGCAGGCCCGCGGAGGGAGTAGCGTCCACGAATGTCCCACAGCTTGACGCAGGTCGAGGCATCAGAGGCTGTCAGGAGAAGATGTTGTCGACCCTCGGGAAGGAATGACAGGGCGGTGATTGAGACATCGTTGCGGCGGTTGACAGCCTCGACCTTGCCAAACGGGTTCGATCGCGAGGCCGAGGCATTGGTGGTACTTGATGCCACACTGCTATCTGCATGTGCAGAAGCTAGTGTGCGGATGACACTTGCGTATGGGGCGTCAGATCCCCATGCCGAATGCACAGACATTTGCCCGCCTTTGCATCGCAGATCCCATATCTGCACGGCACCATCGCGACTCGATGTTGCGACAATCTTGTCGTCGCCAGGCTGGAAGCGCACCTGCTTCACGGACGACTTGTGCTTGGCGAGGACGCTCAATGTCTGTTGCGTTCGGACGTCGACGATCTGGGCAGTCTGGTCACCCGAGCCGGCGGCCAGGTAGCTATCGTCCGACGAGAACTGCATGTCCATGACAGCATTGGAGTGGGCTTGCCATGAGACATGGGCGTTGGACGAGAAGTCTCCCTCAGAGTCTAGCAGGTGGATGTATCCGTCTTCGTCTCCCACGGCGAGCAGTGAATTGGTGTTGCAGCTAGCTGTGCAGAACGGCGGTGCGCCCTGCGATAGCTGGTGGAGGTCGTCGGCGCTGCTGTAGAAGTCGGCAGTCTGGTCCTGCCATGATGTGCAGTGGTCCTGCTGGAATCCCCGTCCGACACTCAAGAGGCCCCCAAAAGACCTCTGTAGTGTCCGCGATGCACCCCCCAGGCTTCGTATGCGTCGTACAGGTGCTGGGAAGACAGGCGGCTCGTTGAAGACTGGAGCATCCTCGAGTATCGCAAACGGTTCGGGCGTGACGTAACGCGAGCGTTTCGAGGGCGACGACTGGGCGGGCGACGTCTCTGGCGACAGATAGACATTTTTCCTCTTGCGAGAACTCGACTGTGGGGTGCGCATCTCGTTCTCTACGTCGGCAAAATTGACCGTCTTGCGAGGCGTGGTGCGCGTGGCCGCATGGCTGCGATTGATGGCAGCTCGCGTGATGTCCTGCAATTGGCGGCCCGAGCGGGAAAGGGCGACTCTCGACGAGCCGCTTTTGGTGTTGCGAGGAGTGAAAAAGCGAGTGAAGCGTTTCGGCGTGATGGGAGGGGGTCTTTTGGGCTTTCGAGCGCCCAATGTCGACGCGGACGCGGGCGGCGGCGAGGATGAGAAGAGCTCGGGTGTGGGCTCTTGCAGCCAGCTGCGGGGTGCACATGGGGACGACATGTTCTTAACGCGGATATATGTACAGAGGACGGCGTCTAGAAAAGCACGCGAGCAGGCCACGAGAAAAGATACTGGCTATCAAGACATGGGATGAAATGCGAAGCTATTAAAGTGGGTGGAGGTTGGTGATAAAACGCACTGGCCCCGGTTGCCTCGTCGCGGTCGCGGTCGTGTTGGCGCGTGGCGCGTGTGGATTGACACTAACCGGCTTAGGTACAAATGAGATCTACGATGGTGCATCACAAAAATACGACATCTTTATGACACCTATACTTTTGTCTGCGTGTGTTCCGCTAAAGTCTCCTTCAAAATAATCATGCCTGTGCCTGTAGACGCATGGTAGTCCGGTCGCCTTTGCGCCACTGTTCTTTGGCCATGAAGTCCCTGCCCCTACTTCTTTGAGTCGCTGGATTTGAACTTGTTCCGCAAGTAGGCTATTGAGTTCCTGAACGAGAATTTCTTCCCTAACGTGCCTTGACCCGAGGACTTGCCGGATGACCCGCCAGGGTGAGGCTGCTGGGATGACGACTCGCCAAACTCAGGCCGCTGGTGAGAACGGAAGGGCAGTCCAGTCTATAGTCATAATAGTGGTGCTTGCTGCACATACCTGCTTGCCTGATGCCGTCTGAAAGCCACCTGCTGACGATCTATTCGCTGACTCTTCAGCGATTTATCAGAGCTGGATCGTTGAGTTTGACGTCGTCCTTCTCATCGCCTGCTTCGTCCTTGCCGCTCATGTTTCTCCCTCGCCGGTTCTTTCATTGTCGCCAATCTCTTCCTCATCGCTCGCCTCTTCATCGTCGCTCATATCCTCCTCGTCCTCCTCGTCCGCCAGCTCTTCATCTGAACTCATGTCCCCCTCTCCATCTGCCTCCGGAATCGCGCGATCCTCGTCAACTCCAGCATAACGTGCTTCCAACGAGCGAAGCACATCAGCCTCCTCATCATCGTTCATACCGCTCTTACATCGGCCCTCTTCACCTCCACTAAAACTTGCCTAATTTACACATACTTAGATTGTTTCTCATAAGTAGGTAGACAGTAAGAGTCTATCTTACGTTAATTCGTTCAAGCTCTCCTTGAGGTCATCTAGGGACTCTATAACATCAGGGTTCTCATCGTTCAGGTGCCACTGTTGAGTAATGCGCCGCATAGTCTCAGCCAGAACGTAGCAGTCGCATGCTTCTCTTCAGTCGCCTAAGATATTGCCAAGTAGGGCAAGACATTTGATGTGATGGATTTTAGAGATGTTATTAAATTCAATAAACTGAGTAGTATTAATGTAGTACCTTGGAATTGCAGAGTCGGCGAGTAGATTGCGCAAGGCGTCAGCGCATTCCTTAAGCTGATCACGTTCGAACAGTTGAACAGCAGCATTGTATGCCTCTGTGAACTGGCGATCGTCGCGACGCGTAAAGTGGCTAGCTCTGCACCCTAGTGCGTCTTCCCTGTACCTACAGAAGCTCGGGCCCCGACCCATTGAAAAAAAGGTCGCAGGAAACTGCAACTACGAACAGCAACGGCAGCGCTATACACAACAATCATGGGTGCCACGAAGCGAAAGGCCGAGCAGGCCGAGCAGGCCAGCACCCCGTCGAAGAAAGAGAAGAGCGCATCGGGCGACCGACATGCGAAGAGGCGAAAATCCGACGTCACCGAGCAGCCGGCGCAACCCAAACCGAAGCCTGAGAGCACCGCGCCGAAGAGTGTCTTCAAGGATGAGGAGACGTCATTCCCTCGAGGAGGCGCAAGCGTTCTGACGCCGCTGGAGCACAAGCAAATCCAGATCAAGGCCAACCAAGATGTGCTTTTCGAGCAGTCTGGAGCTAAGCGCAGTAAAGGCGGCGACGACGGCTTCAGCGACATGGGCTCCGAGGACGGAGAGGCAGCAGCAAAGGCTTCTAAGAAGCGACCTACCAAGAAGAGCAAGAAGAGCAAGAAGAGCAAGACGGAGGGCGAGAAGGAGGATGTCGTGCGCGTTGAAGGCTTGACCTACAAGAAATTGGCGCCCGGCACCATTGTCCTCGGCCAGATCACCGACGTCTCCCACCAGGACATCGTACTCGCCTTGCCCAACAACCTGGTCGGATACGTGCCCCTCACCGCCGTCTCAGACAAGCTCAACGAGCGTCTCGAGAAGCTCCTGAATCAGGACGAAGACACTGCAGAGGATGAGGATGAGAGCTTCGAGGACGTCCGTCTGGAGGACATGTTCACGGTCGGGCAATATTTGCGCGCATGTGTCACGGCCACCACGGATGATAGCGTAAGAGGAAGGAAAAGGCTTGAGCTATCCATCGATCCCAAATTGGTGAACAAGGGACTGTCGAAGCGCAAGATGCCGGTCAACAGCATGGTACAAGCGTCTGTTCTGAGCAACGAAGACCACGGCCTCATCATGGATCTGGGACTCGAGGACTCCAAGCTCAGTGGATTCCTTCCCAAGGGCGAACTGGGCTCCAAGATTCAGCCTGCCAAGGTGCAGGAAGGAGCTGTCTTCATGTGCCTCGTTACTGGTGTTAACTCGGACGGCCGCATCGTCAAACTCTCCGCCAACCAGAGCAAAGCCGGCAATCTCACCAAGGGCAATACCCTTACCGAAGCACCTACAATTGATGTCTTTTTGCCCGGAACCGCCGTCGACGTTCTGATCGCCGAAACCACCTCCAACACCATTACCGGCAAGATCCTCGGACTTGTAGACGCAACAGCAGATGCCTACCACTCTGGCGCTACCGAAAAGGGCGCCGAGGTATCACAGAAACATAAGATTGGCTCCAAGGTCAAGGCAAGGATAATCTTCACTTGTCCCGACGCTGAGTCGCCAAAAGTTGGCGTGTCGTTCCTGGAGCATGTCGTGGCATTGTCCACCCGCATGTCCGGCAAGCCAAAAGAGCGCAAGCCCGCCCTCGACCTCCTGCCCATCTCCACCATCGTTGAGACTGCGAAGGTTGTCAAGGTTGCGCCAGCTCTTGGAGCTTTCTTCGAGCTTGGCGTGCGAGACGTCCTTGGTTTCGCGCACATTTCGAGGTTGTCGGATGGTAGAGTGGAGGTTTTGTCCGATGATGCTGGCGCCTTCAAGCTCAACTCGACGCATCGAGCACGTATCGTCGGCTACAATGCTCTGGATGGACTATTTCAATTATCCTTGGAACAAAAGGTCTTGGAGCAAACTTTCCTCCGCATCGAGGATATCAAGCCTGGTCAGGTGGTCAAAGGCAAGGTTCACAAGCTAATTGCTGACAAGAACGGGCACACTGCAGTCTTGGTCCATCTTTCTGACGGCATCACTGGTCTCGTGCCTGAAATGCATTTAGCGGATATTCGTCTGCAGCACCCCGAGCGCAAGTTCAGGGAGGGTGTTCCAGTCACCGTCCGCGTGCTGTACACCGAACCCGCACGCCACCAGATTCAGCTCACCTTGAAAAAATCGCTGGTCAACTCTGATGTTGAGCCATGGACAGACTACTCGAAGATCTCGGAAGGTGCAAAAGGTCCCGGCATTCTGGTCGATATCAAGAAAGCTGGTGCGAAGGTTCGATTCTACGGCGATGTCACGGCATGGCTTCCCGTGGCTGAGATGAGTGAAGCATTCATGGATGATGCTACTCGACACTTCACGAAGGGCCAAGTCGTTAATGTGCGAGTCATCGCTGTCAACCCCGAAGAACGACAGATGCTGGTATCGTGCAAAGATCCAGCTGCTTTGGATCCTAACAAGGAAGCCACCTTCCACGCGCTCAACCCTGGCGACATCACTAAGGGTACAGTCCTCGAGAAGTCCGACGAAGTTGCTACCCTCGATCTTGGTCATGGCGTCAAAGGCATGCTCCGTTTAGGTCAATTGACAGATGGATCTGAGAAGAAGGATTTGTCAACCATGAAGAAGATCCGCGTGGGGGGCACACTTGAAGACTTGGTCGTCCTCAACAAACTCGCGAGGTCCAAGACGGTCACCGTATCGAACAAGCCAAGTCTGCGAAAGGATGCGCAGGCCTCAAAACTTATCACAAATGTCGAGGAATTAAAGTCCAACGAGATTGTACATGGTTTCGTCCGTGGAGTCCTGCCCGACAAGGTCTTCATAGAATTCGGCAATAGCGTCAGTGGAGCTCTGTTCAAGTCACAAATGACAGAAGAGATGCTCACGGCACCCAACTTTGGCCTGCGAAAGGATCAATCCATCACCTGTCGGATCACATATGTGGACGCCGCAAAGGGTTATTTCTGGCTTTCGATGAAATTGGAGCCCAGCGCTGAGGAGCCTGAGGTGGCCAAGCCAACGACAAGTACCGGAACGGCTATGGTTCAGCCAGTGGACTCAAAGATTGGCAATACCGCTGACATCAGCTTTGGCACTGCCTTGAAAATTCGCATTCGGTCGGTCAAGAGTACTCAAGTCAATGTCGAGCTGGCCGAGAATGTGCAGGGACGGATACATGTTGCGGAACTTTTCGATTCGTGGGACGACATCCCAGACAAGAAGCGGCCGACAGCACATCTCAAGATGAACCAAAACCTGACCGCAAAGGTTTTGGGTCGTCACGACGCCCGAAATCATCGTTTCCTCCCCCTGACGCATCGATCAAGCAACAAGACGCCAACTTTTGAGATGACCGTGAAGAAAGAGGAGCTCACTTCCGAGGCTAGTCTCCTCACCCTCGATAAGATTTCCGAAGGATCGTCTCACATTGCCTTCGTGAACAACATCGCCGACCGATACGTCTGGGTCAACCTCTCGGCCAATGTTCGCGGGCGCATCGACTTCTTTGATCTCACGGACGACCTCGAACAATTGTCCGCAATCGAAGAAAACTTCCCGCTAGGTTCTGCTCTTAAAGTCCGTGTGAAGGCAGTGGATGTCGCTGCTGGACGCTTGGATCTGACCGCCGCGTCAACCGTGACTGGAAAGACTCTGACCCTTGCCGACCTCAAGACCGGGTACGTGTTGCCCGCTCGTGTTACGAAGCTCCACGACGCTTCGATCGTGGTACAAATCAACGATAACGTTGCTGCGCCAATTTTCCTTGAGCACCTCGCCGATGATTACGATCAAGCCAAGCCATCTGAGTTCAAGATTGGTGACGTGATTCGCGTGTGTGTCATCGAAGTCGATATCCCGAACAAGAAGCTTAGCCTCTCTGCACGTCCATCGAAGGTCTTGAGCTCCTCCCTGCCAATCAAAGATCCCGTCATAGACCGGAAGTCACAGCTCGAGGTGCATCAAGTCGTCCGCGGTTTCATCAAGAAGATTGCCGACAATGGTGTTTATGTCCGACTAGGCCCACATGTGGAGGGTTACGTCCGCGTAGCCCACTTGTCAGATGCATATATCAAGGACTGGAAGGCAGCATTCCACGTCGACCAACTCGTCACTGGAAAGATCATTTCAAACAAGGATGACGTTCGCAACGCTCAGATGAGTCTAAAGCCATCCGTCATCCAAGGCGATTACAAGGCACCCATCGACTTCAGCGACGTCAAGGTTGGACAAGTTGTGACTGCCAAGGTCCGACACGTTGCGGAAGTCGGTGTCTTTTTGGTCGTGGACAACTCCAACAATGTCAGTGGTCTTTGTCACGTGTCCAAGCTGGCCGATACCCCAGTCGCAAAGGACAAGATCAAGGACATGTACAAAGAGGGCGACGTCGTGAAAGCGAAGGTCCTCAGCGTCAAGCCAAAAGAGAGGAAGATCAGTTTCAGCTTGAAGTATTCTGAAGTCAAGGGCGAGCAGGACGAGGACGAGGAGATGGAGGATGATTCTGACGTTGACATGGCTGACGGCCTGGACTCCGACGAGGATGGCAACGATGTCGAACTCGATGTCGAGATGAGGAGCGTGAAGAGTGCTGACAGTGACGAGGAAGATCTCGCCAACAAGGACGAGTCGGACGCAGAATCAGATGAGGAAGCCAGCAAGACAGCTGCACCTGGTCTGAGTACATCTGGGTTTGACTGGACGGGGGCCACCCTTGACTTCGACCAAATCGAGCGTGCACCCGATTCGGACTCTGACGACGGAGCAACCAAGAAGAAGAGAAAGAGCAAGAAGGCAACTATCAAGGAGGATCGCACAGGCGACCTCGATGCCTTTGGTCCTCAGTCCGTTGCCGACTACGAAAGACTTCTCCTCGGACAGCCCAACAGCGCAGAGATGTGGGTCCGCTACATGATCTTCCAACGTGAGCTCAATGAGATCGAGAAAGCTCGGCAAATTGCCCGACGCGCTCTAGCAACCATCAACCCACGCGAGGAGAAGGAAAAATTGGACGTCTGGACAGCACTGTTGCATCTCGAGAACGACTTCGCCAACGAAGACACCATCGAAGCCACCTTCAAGGAAGCTTGTCAGCACAACGACGCGCGCGAGATCCACGAGCGCATGATCAAGATTTACATCTCTGCTGGCAAACTTGACGTAAGTTCTTTACATCCCATGTCACTTTCATACGCATGCTAACAATCTTCCACAGAAAGCAGATGATCTCTACCAATCCATGATGAAGAACAAATCCTTCACCCCCGACCCCAACTTCTGGCTCGGCTACGCCACGTTCCTCATGGACGTGCTCTCTCCATCCTCACCCACCCGCGCCCGCGCCCTCCTGCAGCGCGCCACGCAATCCGTGCCCTCGAACCAACACCGCCACTTGACCCAGAAGTTCGCAGCGCTGGAATTCAAATCCGCCAACGGCGATGCCGAACGGGGCCGCACCATCTTCGAGGGCCTCGTCAGCACATGGCCCAAGAAGGGCGATGTCTGGGACGTCTATCTCAGTCTTGAGATGAGCCATGGCAGCGACGAGAATGTGAGGGATCTGTTTGAGAGGATGAGCAAGGTCGGGAAGAAGAAGAGGGCTACGACGGTCTTTAGGAATTGGGCGGAGTGGGAGTCGGGCAAGGGGAATAAAAAGGGGGTTGAGCGCGTGAAGGCGCTGGAGATGCAGTGGAGAGAGGCGAGGGAGAGTAGGGGTGATGAGTAAGATAGCATAGTGTACAGGCATTTGTAGGCGTTGACGTTATGAGAGAGTATGTCGTGATATAAAAGCAATTTACTGAGTTACTACACTTATGATGTTGCAACTCTGACCTTGGTGCAACTTCCTTCTGCTGGTACGCACTGACCTTTTGCTCGTCGCCATAGTTCCTACCTAGTTTCCATCAACTCTAACCTTCGAGCTCTTCGACCGATACGACAGGCGCGCACCTGATTACACAATTCCAGTTTGTCATCATCTACGTCTCCATCCACCTAAATGTCTGCAAACCTCATTGCATTTCAAGCCCCACGCGGCCACGCCATCAACACCATGGCTGTGCGCGTCGCGGCTATGGCATGTTTCAATTGGGGGCCAGCAACCACGCCTTGGCACCCGCTATCTCGACATGAGGTGCAGCTGAAACATTTCGTCGGGTGTCAAGCCCGATTGCGCAGAGCACAGCAATGTAGCGAAGCTCCGAATAGGAGGCTGATGAACCGATGCTTGCAGCTTCTCGCACTCGGTGGTGAACGAGATGGGAAGGTGCTCCAAGCGAGATGCCGTGCCACCTCAGTGGCTTGCATCCTTCCTAGCATGCACATTGGCTCGGACCAGAACATGATCTTCGATATACCGCACGAAACTAATGTGCCACACTACCTGGTAAAGAATGTAGCATTCATGGGGGGCATGATCCATCGTGTATATCTACTCCACGCGTAGAGGAGTCTCGGTGAGTATTTCGCCATGAATCTCAACACCTTCGGCATGGCTGATCCATCGAGCTCCACTACCCAGAAACCGAAGCTTACCAGAGACATCCTAGAACGAGAGGGTATACAGTTTGTCGAGAAGGTTGATGCTGGAGAGCTGCCGGGCTGGCTTCGACCAATAGCTCAACATATGTTGCATTGTCGCTCGAGGTTCGAACCAGAGAACGAGGATCTATTCGGTAAAGAGCTCGAAGAATTCAATGCAGAAGGCCACGATAACGAGACTGCCCGCGAAGAGAATTGGGTGCTTTACCCCCCCGAATTGCACAGAGGCTCTGTCTATATCCCAATCCAACGTTGGCAGCGGGTCAAGCAGAACCAATACGCCAGCGGAGAGCTGGGCATTTCCGAGAATATCCGAGACCGAGCTGTTGAACTGCGCAAGAAGCAAAGAGATGAGCCGGAATCCAAATGGGCCGACCTGTTACACGCACATGTGTTTCGAGCATTCGACGATGTCCATCCAAGAGCAAGTGAATATCAGTGAGTAACGTACCGCAAGATATGTTAAAGAAAAGTGCAAGCTGATTAAAAAAGCAAACTGTTCACTCGATGGGAGATGTGAGGCGTACTTTTACGTGCTCAAGGCCAAACCAGAACTGACATATTTCTCAGATACCGAGATGTCACTTGGAATGAGTTTATTCATCGCAACGCGGGTGGCTCTTCTTCACCTCCACGAACCGGACCAAGACCTGACCTGACCTACGCTTTTCCAATGATCGACACGAAATTGATAAGTACCGCAGAACGATGCCTTGATGTACAAGTCAGGGGCTTTTCCCTGGACGTGCTCGGCGAGTTGCGCAACAACGAGCAGGTGAAGCTAAGATCAACGCCCACAACACCTCTCCGACGGTACTCGGCGGCCAAGAGGAACGTTCTTGGAGCCACAGACATGATGTGTTTCCCCTGGGCTGTTGTCGAGACAAAGAAAAGCACACCAGGGGCCTCCAGGGAGACGAAGTGCTATTGTCAGGCAGCAAATGCTTCGGCACAAGCGCTAGTCATGAGAGAGGAATTGGTAAAGAAAGCGAAAGAGAAATCAAAAACCCTCGAAGCCTGCGTGATATTCGCATACACGTGCATTGGCCCAAGCATCAAGCTTTGGATGACCTACCGAGATGTTGTACGTTGGGTTTTTATTACTTCTTGAGACGACAATCTAATATTGAGATACAGGACAGCGGTGGAATCTTGATGCGCTGCATTTGGGCGAGCTCACTCGAGCTCACTTGGGGTGTTCTTCAACTGCGGATGATAGTTGAAAACATGCGCGAGTGGGTGTACAGTCGAGTCAAGGGCGACATTGCCAGATGGGTTCTGAAAATTCATGGCACGCTCAGCACACCCACGATAGACAGCCACCGGAGGAGACGCCATGGTTCCGACACATCTACGCAGAGAGCTCCCTCGACACCACTACGAAGCCTCCCTCCTCGTCATCCGCGAACTGCTCCAGCTTGTGTAGGTCGGCGCTCGTACGGCTTCCCTTCTACACCTAGTCGTTCTCGGCGAAACGAGTACGTCATTGACGACTTCATCGACGATGACGGCGTCAGCGATCAAGACTGGGACGGAGACTACGATCCTCCTACATCGAGCGAGGAGTCATCATCGGACTCTGGTGCCGAGTCCGGGGACGACAGCAACAGCGATGATGACGAAGACGACGAAGTCGACGATCTGATAAAGGACCTCAACAGGTGTTATCCTCATGTCAAAAGATGGCAAGACATGGGATCATGTTTCCGTGGCCTCGCTGTTGATGAGAATTCAAGCAACGACGAGGATGCAAGTGTCGAGCAAAATGCTGAGGATGAAGGGCATACGGACGACGAAGGTCAGACCGATGATGATCAGGAACGCTATTACATTGATGGAGAGAGAATGTCGAACATCTTCTCACGGGCGAGGACATTGCAAGTCGGCGAATGTTCTAAGGCGCGACGAGTTAGTTCGAGGTTTTGAAAGGATTTCCGACTTTTACATAACCTCGTGTTATATCGTATCATCTTGTCAAACGACCAACAAGCACTCCACAACATGACGGATATACATCATAGCTTCAATGAAATTCTTCCTCTCACTCCATCAAGACCACCACAACACGCATATATCTCTCCTCGCCCCTCACCCTCCAACACCCAACCTCCTAATCGCCCCATCCACCGCATCATCACCTCTCCCCACTCCCTCATCCTCACTCCCCGCCGTCTCAGCACCTTTACTCCCCAGCACCCTCTTATCCGGCCCCGTGACCGTCTGGCCCTTTGCCTGCGCGAAGCCGGCCGAGCGCTCGTGGGCGGGGTTCGGGGAGTAGAATTCGTCGATGATGGGGTGGATCATGACTGTTTGTTTGGAGATTGTGAGGGTGCTGTTTGTGGGGAGTGTTACCCAGTTATCTGTGATTAAGTATTAGAATTCCGCGGGCAGTGGGAGGTGGTGTGGAAAATCCAAGAGAGGGGAAAACAAGGGGTGAAGAGGGCGTGAGAAGTAAGGGTACTCACCTCGTTCAAAAGTCAAGGGCTCGCTGGCAACCAGCACGATATCTGAGCCCTTGTCGCGCCGCTCCATGACGTAGTCCCTGTCTGCGTCTTCGGCTCTCTTCCCTGGGGTATCGGACTTGAGTTCCTTCCAGCTCGTCCCGCTCGAGAAGAAGAGACTAGCTGCCTCGTCGGTCTTGCTGCTCACGTAGCGCGTGCATACCACGCTCTCTCCATCTGTGACGGCGAAGTTGAGCAGCGATCTACTGTCTTCGTTGCCCATGCCCTCGGTCCCCACTACATCTTTGATGAAGCCGTTGATCCGCTCGATCGTCTTCAATATCGCCTTGCGCAACACTGTATGTCCGAACCCGCCGTTTCCTGGCTCGCTGTCGGGAGATATGCCGGCTTTGTCGAGACAGTCGAGAAAGGTGGCGAACGCCCACTCGCTGTCTGTGGATCCTTGGACGAGCGTGAACCACTTCTCGTTCAAGCTCATGGCCAATCTACGTTTGATCTGTCTGAAGCAGCCGATGCCGCCATTGTGCATGAACATCAGGCTTTTGTAGCTAAAGGGGTGGCAGTTCGAGTCGCTAAGGTTCCCCTCGGTGGTCGCGCGCACGTGTGCGAAGATGAGCGAGGACGTGGTCTTGGACGCGATCCGCGACAGGTTGATACAGTTCCATGCTGGGATCGTAGAGGTGAAGACGCAGGGCTCGGGACCGAGCGAGGGCGAGGTGTAGTAGCCGATACCGAAGCCGTCGCCGTTGTGTGGACGGCGGCGGTCCTGGGAGGTGTGAGTAGGGCCTGTGTTACCGTGAAAGAGCTACTCTATGGAGGGACGTACCAGGCGAAGGCGCGAGTCAAAGGATTGAGTGAGGATGGAGTGCGAGGGATTTAGGATGAGCTCGGAGAGGAGGATCTCGTCCTTGCCTTTGTACACCTGTGCTGGTCAGATGTGGACAGTGTATGTTGCTGTGCGAGAACCTACCATAAACCTGCACATCGTGACGAGTGACGCAATAGCTGGCGTATATCGTTTATCGTCCGTCTATACAGCAGAGGATCCTTTCTGGTAAGGGGTCGTGCGAGCTTTCGAAAAGATACGACCGATTGCGGTGCGTTGGCTACAGTCAGGGCAGCGGTGTGTTTGCGAGGATTGCGCCATCGACACGAGACATGGTGCCAACTGTTACTCAAGAGCGGTCATGCTGAAGTTTCTAAAGAGCGACAGAAAAGTCTCGAGAGGTTATAATATCTTTAAGCGAACGCGCATATCGATCGTGCGCGCGAGGAACCCAGTGTTGAGCTGTCGAATGCCCCCACGTCCATGGAGCTCGCGCGGGGTATGACGTGCCTCCATGACTAGCCAGTGAGCTTACTTCCAAACACAATCACAGCACGAGATAGGCATCGAGATAAGTTAAGAAAGCCGAGTATCAGCCAGTATATTTCGCCATGTTGCATACAGGTGTCACGTTGAACGCTTTTTGACGCTCATCCACTCAACTACTCGAGCTCCTGACCCAACCGAAGCAATCTACTCATCCTAGCCTGACCCAGCCTGGCACTGAGGCCGGTTGAAAGAACCACAAGTAGGCCAACCACGAAACGCCGGGGATATGATGCGGATAATAACATTGGGGGATTACAAGACGGTGTATCTTTCATGCTGCGTAAAAATCGTGGTGGAAAACTGGGCGGCTGAAACGAAGTAGCCAACAAGAATGATGGGGGTATTGCGAGAAAACGGTCGGGTGTTGCTGCACAGGGGCGGGGGCTGTATGTCCAAAATCGAAGCTGCGTCAAGCAATGCACACTGTGGGCTTGACGGACCAAGTGGTGGGATGGAGTGGCTGGACCGAGATGAAGTACCCTCTGCGTCTGTGCAGAGCAGGGCTCGGGAAAGAGGACTTTTGAGCGACTACCAACCTTTTACATATCCATCGAGTCACCTCCGTTGGCAAAGTTGAAGTTTTGCTGCTGTTGTTGCGCGTTGCCGGCGCCGAAGCCGAAGTGGCCCTCCTGGTTGACCTGGGGTCCAGCCTCGCCCATGTTCTCAGCGTCGCCCTCCTCATCCGAGAAGTACTTCTCGATGATGTTATACGCCTTCATGTAGATCTCCTCGTTGGCGTTGTTCTGGCACTCGTGGATCTTCTCCATGCCGCCGACCTCCTCGATAAAGAGGGCGTAGCGGTTGATGGGCTCGCCACCAGATCCGTCCTGGCCGGCCTCCTTGTCCATGTCGCCGACCTTGAGGATGTTCTCAAGGCCATCGAGGGCGACCTGGATAATCTTGTTGTCGGGGCAGACCAAGAGGTCGCACAACGGCTTGATGCAGCCGCTCTGGACGAGGTAGCGGATCTGTGCTGGCTTCTGGAGGCCACCGGACGTGGCGTTGGAGATGGCCCAGCAGGCCTCTTTCCTGGTCTTGAAGTCGCCGTTCTGGAGGAGGTGGATCAGAGGGGGGATGATGTTAGCGTCGATGACAGCCTGGATCTGGGTCGAGTTGCCGGCAGTGACGTTGGAGATGGTCCAGCACGCCTCCTTGCGGATGCCGTCCTTGGTGGAGCTCAGCAAGGACAGGAGAGCAGGGAGCGATCCGCAGTTGATGATGACCTGTGTCTGGACGTCGTCGCCAGTAACAATGTTGCCGACGGATCGCAGGGCGGGAGTCTGGACGGAGGTCGAGGCGTGCATGAGCAGCTCTACGAGTCGGCGGGGGATGCCAGCCTCGATGACGGCCTGGATCTTGTCGTTGGACCCGTCGGAGAGGTATGAGATGGCCCAGCAGGCGTCGATGAGGACCTCGTCGTCGAGCGAGTAGACGAGCTTGGCGAGGACGGGCAGCGCGGGCTGGATCTGGGAAAGTTAGAGGCTGTATATCATCAGAGTCACTACAACACGTACGGTCTGCCAGTCGGGCTGGGGGGTCTTTCCACGGCAGAAGTTGCTCAGGGTCCAGGTAGCGTTCCTAAGCATGCTAAGCTTGCGGCTGTCGCCGAGCAGGGCGAGCAGAGGGCGGAGGGCGCCCGCCTGGAGGACAAAGTCGCGGCATGCGGGGCTGTCACCGGCGATGTTGCCCAGCGCCCAGACAGCCTGCTCGCGGACATCGGGCTCGTGGCTGCTGAGCAGCTCGACGAAGATGGGGACGGCGCCGGCCTCGATGACGACCTGGGTCTGCTGCGCGGAGCCCGAGGCGATGTTGGTGAGGGCCCATGCTGCCTCGAACTGGACGAGCGTGTGCGGCGAGCGCAGGAACTCGACGAAGCGGCTCACGACGCCGGTCTCAATAACGCGCTCGATGGGCGGGTTGCGCTCCTTGGACAACAACTTGCGGAACTTGGTGGTTGCTTGGATCTGCTCGTCAATCTGCTCGGAAAAGACGCCCTTGACCATCTGCGGGAGTTCCTCGTTGAGCTGCGGGGGCGGTCAGCGGCGGGTCGCCCATATCAAAGAAACGCGGTTGGGGGGCGTGGAGGGGGTGCGACATGGCGGGGCACACGAACCTGGCTCTCGATGTTGCCGCCCTCATCGTCGCTGTCGGGGGCGGCTCCCAGCGAGGCGCCCGGCTGGTCTCTGCCAGAGATGCCACGACGCTTTGCGAGATTCTCCTCGCGCTTAGCCCGGCGGATCTCAACCTGCTGCTCCTCGCGGCGGCGGCGGAGCTCGTCTGGCTTGAAGGCGCTCTTGGCCTTGAAGGTGGTGCGGCGGTGTTCGGGGATGTACTTGTCGGCCATGGTTGCGGCGACTCAGTGCAGCGGTGGAGGTGAGGAGGCGGAGGGAGAGTGCAGCAGTGTTTGTTTCGCACCGAGGGGATTTATCTCTCGTCCGTGGGGTCGTGCAGGGAGGTGAAAAGGCGGAAGCGGCAAAGCGTATCGTGCTAGCGGCCACGGCCTTCTGGTTGCTTGGCGCGAACCCGCACGCGTCGTCAAGGCGATGCTATCTACTTGGATGTTGTGCCCGCAGCGCCCCTCTCACTGCATTTTGTATCGACCACAGACACGACATTATTAGCAAACTCCTCATGTGCAAGCTTTGCCAGCCGTTTGCTCCACGATTGTCGGCGCCCTCGTGAGTGCGCGGCTTGCCTTTCTCTGCCCCAAATCGCGCTAGCCGCATTCGGACTACCACAATGGCGCCCAATGGCATCACCGCCGTCAGCGATGCCACAGTCGCAGGCACCATTGTCTCCCTGCTCGGTGTTGTCGTCAGCGCGAAAGAGCCACGAAAGACAAAGGGCACAGACTGGGTGCTCGACTTCGCAATACAGGACGACTTCACCACAGGCAATGTTGGCAGCGATGCCACCATCAACTGCCGCATGTTCAAGCCCTCGCCGGAACAGCTCCCAAAGACAACCACCGGCGATGTTGCGCTCCTTCGGGACTTCAAATTGAATTCATGGGGGCTCCGCATGGATGCTGTCGCCCATCCGCGATCTGGGCTACTCACCTTTCCAGCTGCTGAGATACCAGTGCCGGAATTGAGCCAGCCATTCCGAGCCGGCACTCAGAATCTACGATACAATACCACAACGTTGGCGAAAGACCCTACCGCCCAGGAGCAGATGGCCGTGATACACCTGAAGCAGGCCGCGTCAGGATCGGCGCAGCAAGTCAAGCAATTTTCTGCCGCGAGCTCAGCCAGACCCTCGGCACGTGACAAGCTCTCACTGATCAAGGACTTAAACTTTGACTTGTTCTATGATGTGCGCGCACAGATAGTCAATATGTACTACAACGACTTTGGAACCGTGGACCTCAAAGTGACCGACTACACGGAGAACAGCTGCCTCTATCGGTACGTGGAACCCGAGGACGAAGACTACACGTATCAGAGGTCGGGCTGGAACGGTCCTTTCGGGCAGTATACAATGAATGTCTTGCTCTATGGCCCTAACGCAAGCTGGGCTCGTGAGCAACTCAAACACGAAGACTATGTATACATAAGAAATATGCGCACCAAGATGTCTCGCGAAAACAAACTCGAGGGGGTACTGCACGAAAACAGGCAGAGGCCGGAACAAGTAGACATTCGGAAGCTCTTCAAAGCGTCGGACATTGCTGAGATTGATCAGCGACGCAAGGCATACGAGAAGACACGTAGCAAGAAATCTGCTTTCGAGAATCTGCGAAACGAGCCAAGTGAGGCTAGCAAGCCTTCCGCAAAGTCAAAGAGGGCGGAGAAGAGAGAGCGCCAGCGACAACAGAAGGAGCGAGAGCAAAAGGAGATCGCGGAGAAAGCAGAGGAGTGCGAAGCAAAGCGTAACGGCGTCAACACCAACAGTCAGTTTCTTGTCCACGGCAGAGTTCTTTCGCTGACCTCAGACAGTTCGTGCCGCTTTCCCCGAAGTGCAACTTTCGACAATTTCCGATATCCTCTACAACCCTCATCTACATGCTCAAACTCCCAGATACAACGCTTTCGAGTACCCCTTCCTCAATTCGAGGCATCGGGCGCGCGTGCGAGTCATTGACTTCTTTCCACCAGAGATTGAGCTCTTCGCGCATTGTACGAGCGATCCCGCCTGGGCCAGAAGGTCCAATAAGCCGGACAATCGCAACAGTGCGACTAAAGTTCGCTGGGAATGGGCATTTGTTCTACTCCTCGAAGACGCCAAAGTACCACCAAACACAGTGTCAGAGAAATTACGAGTCGTCGTCAGCAATGATGCCGCGCAATATCTGCTGAATATGGATGCTCAAGAGTAAGTTGAGTGTGCTATTCCTCGTTTTATGTATTGACAAACTTTGCAGTCTCAGAAAGAGCAGCCAGCTACGCACCAAGCTGGAAGAGAAACTGTTCCTGCTCTGGGGCAACCTCTTAGAATTGAAGAACGAACTGCGAGATCGAGGTAGCGACATGCCTCTGCCATCTGGAGATAATAGGCTGCAGAACAAAGTCTTTGATGCTTGCATTGAAGAGTATGGGCTCGAAGTTCGTGTCACTGATGCGAACCCGAGCGGGTACCAGCGGATGCATCGTCTTGCACAGACAAGAATCATGGGCTATGACGCTGGTGATCTGTGATATCCCTGTTGGCTCGAACGTTCATCTTTGTTGCTACACCACCTGCTTCTGGCGTTTTTGAGCTGCGGCTTCTCTCACGTTGTTTCCTCTTCGATTTCGATATACCCAATCCATTCCTACCATAGTCGGATTTGCTCCACCGTCATTTGACAGGCATTACCAGAGTCCGTATTATCATTACTCTCACATGTTCGTTGATTGGCTGGAATGCTCAGGGACAGGTGTCCGTCGATCATATATGCAAGCGCACGCGGCTACGCGCACAACTATTGCATATAGCGTTGAGCAACCCCATGCTGCGGCTCCACCCCCGCAAATATACCCAAAGGCCAATACACAGTTCTTGAATCAACGATCAGTTACGTAGCTAAGATGAGACGTGGATTTGAGACAGTCTGCATCCACGGCAAGATGACAAACTAGACCAGCGACACATCTCGGCAGAGCTGCCCCAGCATCTACAATGTACTGTTCTCACCAACTGCAGAAGCCGACTGCTCACCGCTACGTGCGAACGCGTCGTACCTGCATCGGGAGGTAGGAACGCCCTAAAATGGCGTTTTTGGGATTGCGTGATTCGACGTGCTTTGTCGCAACAGGTACCCACTATGTCACACTACAACCTCATACCTTACTCAGCGTACCTTCAAAAACAAATTGTTATTCTTCTGGACTGAATTACACTGAAACAGAGTGATTGAACAAATTTCTCTCCGTGGTACGGTACGGCAATTGAAACTTCGCAAGAGCAGCACACTGACAGATAGTGAAAGCCAATCGCCATAAACTTTGCTACAACCAGCACGCAAACAAAAGTACCAAATACACTCAAGAGACTCGCAGCAACAGATATGGCGCCAGGCTTGGTCGTCGACTTACACGACGCCTCGGACACAACCATCAATCTCACCAACCCCATCGCCAAACAGCCCTCCGCGATCACTACATCCGAGCTAATCACCACTTCACCACCATCCTCGCATCCTGCTCCTCTCGACCCCACCCTAGTCCTCCACCCCTCAACCATCACCACAGATTTCGACCTCCTCCGCTTCCACGCCGCGGCGTATGCACAACTTCCTAAGAGCAAGGACCAGGACTCGAGTCGTATCAAGGCCAGCAACAGCAACGGCATTGATATCGAGAAAGAATATGAGGCCATATACTCAACAGACCTCATCTCCTCCCCCTACAACTCCCCCAGCCACTACCTCTCCCTCACCTCCCCCACCCTCCCGCTTCCATCTCTCCTCTTCGCAAAAGCACTCACCGCCCTGGCTCCCACTGGCCCTGACTACGCTACGGCAAGCTACACCTCTGCGCTGAACTTTGGGCGCGTGCTTGAGGTGTTGCGCGAGGAGATACCAGCTGGGTATACGTACCCAGCGTCCGAGTTCTACGTCGTCGTGTTCAGAAGTAAACTCAAAGCGGGGATCGATCTCGAGTACCTGTATCAGCTGGATTATGAGAGCCACAGGGAGGCGTGTGAGAGTGGGGGGTTGTTGAAGTATTGGTTTGGCAAAACTGATGATGAGAACCGCAATCTAGCGACTTGTAAGTATAGTATATCCCCTTCCCTTTCTTTCCTATCCACCTCCTCCCCCATCTCCCCTCCCCAATCCTCTCCACATGTACTCATCCATCAACACCAGGCTTCTGGCACTCCCCCTCCTCCGCCCACAAAGGCGGCCTCGGGCCCTGGCATCTCAAAGCGCGCAAGGCTGGCCGCGAACTGTATGAGGAGATTGTGTTTGGAACGTGGAGGTTTAGTATCGAGGAGGGGGCGCGGGGGTGGGGGTGTGTGGAGTGGGTTTGAGGGCTAGGTTCACAGTTTCCAGAGTGTGGGCTTAGGTGTGTGAAAGGGGGAAGAAGGGAGTGAATGAGGCGTGCAAAAACAGTCATCATGGGCCCGAGGATGTGCTCTGGACATGCTATGCTATGGTGGAAAATGATCCAAAGCATGACTTTTGCGAGGCGAGGCGATGGGAGGTATGGCGTGGGAATGGGGGTTCATCTGATTACAGGACAAGGTCACAAGAGTGATTTCTCGCTCTTACCATCCCGACGGAATTGGAGTCTACATGTTCCTGTCCAGCCTTCCTCGCAGCTACGAGTCGAGTCCCCTTCCCCACCCACGAGCTCAAGACCGGCTGCGATGTCTTTTACCAGCGCTGATAATGGGCATATACATATACATCCCAAGCACGAAGTAAACGAATGAATGAATGAACGAAACACATCAAAACCGCATATTTCCAAAACATCCCAAGGCTGCTTCATAGCGAGAGTAATTGATTCTGCATCTGATATCTACTCCTGCTCTGTCCCGTGCTTGTGCTTGATCAATACATTACTTTGCCCTAGCCTTGCTTTGACCTGTCTTGCTAACACACCGACAGTCTTTCTCCATGCAGATAAGATACCTGTGAGCAGGGCGAAGTCACTCCACAATCTGCTCCCTTGACCCAACATTACTGACTGACTTGTGTGTCCACATCCCACATCCCATCTCTCGGATAAATCATGTGATGCGTCCGGTGCAGAAGTTGACCTCACGCTCGACGCTTCCCCGTGGTATGAGGGGAGCTTCGAGGTGTAGGTATTGCAGACAAGCAAGGACGGGTACAAAGTGGGCAAGGGTGCGCAATCCCGAGCATCAGAGCAGGCTACCATCGTAGAATCGTCAGGCTCAGTGCCCATGTTTCCGGTTCTGATACTCCTCGCTCGCCTTTGCTTCGTCAATCTTGTCGCCGTCCATTATTCTGCCGTACTCTTTGATGATGTTTTGGCAGAATTGCTTCCACTCTGACGTGAGTATCTCGTGCCCGCGGATCTTCTGCTGCTTTGATAGGCAGCTGTAATCTATGCTCCATCGGGCTAGTTGGTTCCAGCTGTATAGCGACATGCTTGGCGCTCCTACCATGATTTGGTAGAATTCATGCGACATGGAGTTGCTGATGGACAATTAGTACGTTATCATCATTCCTATACGAATGTACATACCTGAAAAGTGATGGGTTGTCTGAGTTGACTGTGCAAGGAATGCCCGCAGCCAGAAGTTCCGGGAACGGGTGCTCCTTGATATTCCTGCAGAGGTGTAGGAGTTCGTTTGAGATGGGGCATAGCTCAATACAGATGCCTTCGCTCTTGTCTGTTTTCCTGAACTTCTCAACCAGATAAGGGTGCTTCATGAGCGCGAAGCCATGTCCAATGCGCTTGCAGTCGAGCGCAACCGCATCGTAAAGATTGGAATTGTTGGGATCAGTAGATCCTCCAGTGTCGAGCAATGTCTCGCCAGCATGGAATAGGAATGGGATCTTGATATTGTGCTCTCTGCAGGTCTTCTGGAAAGCGACTAGTTCATCTTTGTAGAAGCCAATGTGGTTGGGTCGATCTTCTGCGCCGACCAAGTCGAAGCCTGCATGTTGTTAAACCGTGTCAAGAATGAAGGCATGACCGGACTTACCACAGATCAGGTCTGGGAACTGCATCTTAAGTTCGATACACTGCTTCATCTCTTCTCGCATCGTCTTCTTTGGTATTGACCTTGGGGTGCAATAAATGATCTTCAAGCCAAACGGGAACTTGTCAAGATCGCCCCTCTTTTCCAGTTCGATCCGCTTCTCCTGGACCCCATCGACGATTAGTTTCATCTGTGCCGCATTGTTAATCTTGCCTTTGCCGTCATTTGTTGGGATGAACTTGTCAAGCAACATCGGTCTAAGCTCAGCATACATGACGTGCTCTTCGATCATGCGCTCAATGGCCTCACCGATGTACCATTTATAGACATTTTCGTAGTTGAGTAGACCTTTGAAGCATCGTGTGGCCTGGTTGAAGCGTGCCCAGACTCTGCGGGGCTGTTAGTGTATTATGTTATGAACGCGCACTTCGTTGAACCTACCCATTTACTGTCTGGGTGAACCCATACGCCTCCTCTTCGCTCAAGACCATCTTCGACTTAAGCCATTTTTCAGCGGGCGTGAGCTCAACCTCGGAGCCAGGCTCTGAAGGCTCTGAGCAGCAAGTCGAACCAGCAGGAACATTTTCTTTCCGCTGATCCAGAAACTGGCCAGGAAACTTGATCTTGAACTCTTCTTGAAAAGTACTCCACGGCATCCACACTTTCCACATCCACTCTGGAGTCTTCCAATTGGTTGCGTTACCTGGGTATGTAGGGTCGAAAATGCTTACTCCCTTTTCCACTTGATCACTATCGAGCACGTTGAAGACCATTTCGGTTTCCTCGAGATCCTCTTGTGACTGTAGGGGCCGAATACTTCGAATATAGATATTCTGAATGGATCGCGCACGTACAAGGAGACGTTCAGGATGCAGCTCAGCATTGAAATGAACGTGCAGTAATCCTCCCTTTGGGACCTTGCGCGCAATCTGAAATAACAAGCTTTCATGGTCGATACGGTCTTTGTTGGTGAGAAACTGGCCGCCCATGTCTCGTGTTGTCTTGTCAGGTATGGATTCTGACGCCTGATTACCAAAGACTACTCGCCGTTCATATTCTCGCATTTCTCGAATTATGTTTGCTGCTTGCTGCTCATCTGGATCATACTGCAACCGCGCTGCACGATCCCAAGCTGAGTCATGCTCTGTTCGCAACAGCTTGGCATGTTTCTCACTATACTTGTTGATTTCTTTGGTATCCTCGAGCGCTTTGTCGAAGAGCGCTCTCATTGCTGGGAACTCTGTCGCCATATCCACAAACTTGGGTTCTATAGTTGGCACAGGACCTCTTCTTTCAGGAGAGCGACTGAAGACCCTTTTTCTCTTTTTGGGGGAGTCAGCTACAGTCATGACTGGCCTGTTTGGGTCGTCTGGCGAACCGTGTCTGTCACGTACAGATCTGCGGCATCGAGTCAGTATTGCAAGACTGAGTGTGAGTGCAGCGTGACAAGACATGCGGAGTCAAAGACGTACAATATGGGTATGGCGATGCCGCACTTTGCCAACCACCCCTGACGGGATCTTTGAAACTCACTCGACTGCTTGGAGTCGCTTTCAGTGGGCATGCCGACGTAAACTGTGTACACGCGTCGGTCACCGGCAGTGCATACCGGTTGTGGAGTAGCTGAGAGATAAAGCGATCCCGATAGCTGGGTGCAGAACGTGGTGGCACTCAATTATCAACGTTACTGGCAGCCTTGTGAGAATGCAATGCACACAGCCCCGAGCCGGTGAAGTCAGATGTAGCGATATCTAGTTCCCGCTATTGGCAGGAACACTGGCGGCGGGGTCTGTCTCCAACAGACAGACTTAGCCAGGCGAGGTGTTTAGTGTGCCAGTTTCAAGAACCGCTGGCCCGCTTTTCGGCCTGGTAGTCACAATCTGTGTCAGTAGACGCGCTTGATAGATGGTTTTGCGTAGGAAATGGTGCTGCGCCTCGAAATGGGGCCGGGGCGAGAAGGGTGCACGAGGCTAGAAGGCTGAGGAAAACAGTGGTGCCTGGAGAGAGCATGACTGGAGACGATGCGACAAGTCAAGGGGTTTATGACTATGATGAAAGAAATGTGGTTCTGACGGTGAGCGATATGCTCGTTGGAGTAAGAGTGATGGAGGGCCCCGTGCTCTCCTCCCGTGAGTCGACGCAGAAGTGACATCGGGCTGGTGAAGCGATCGCGTGCCTGAGGAGCAAGACATGAAGAGGGAAGGAGCATCCACATACATCAGCGCACACGAGTTGCGCAGCCAAGTCGATTCTCTAATACTCCCAGATGATGCGACAGCTCTTATATTGGCTTCAGCGACTGCCCCGCGATGGTTGCTGCAGATGTCCAAGTCAGCTGTATCACGGCGGTCAGCCTGGTGCGTGCGGCCGCAGAAGTGTCGAAACAAGCGATGGCGGGCGATTGACGTCGAGGTCGAGCTCCACTACGAGATGGGGCGCAGTAGCTCGATTTCTCTGATGGTTGTTGCGACGGGCAGATCTTGGTCAGGAAGTGAAGTCAAAGTCAACCTAGGCGGATTTCAAACACATGGCATAATTGAGGCTATGCAGCGCCTCTCCCATGCACCGGATAACTTGGAGCCTAGCCACTGGTCTCGTCAGCCTTCTGCCCCTCCCTCGATTTTGGCCTCAGGCATCTGCCACACCCAATGGCGCGCGCCAGCGACAATCAGGGAGGCTGAGAGCGCACGAACTCCCGCCGTGCGATCCGCAGAGGAATAGTCTATCGTGGCTGGGTCACCTTTTTCTGACCGGAAGCGTTTAGAGATGCGGCCTGCACGTCTCCAGGCTCGTGCAGCCACACTTTTGGCCCCCAACACTGACGACAACTGCACTCAATCTTTCGTCCTCAGCATTCATGCTTCGTCACCCATCTTCATCGCCTCATCTTGGCGATTTTCTCTTGCCCATTTACTGTTCGCTTGCTGCCGCCTCGCAACTTGCTTAGATCCATGCCTCCGATTCGTATCGCTCACCAAATTATCGACTAGCCCCAACGTTGCACCGAATCCCTAAAACCGAACCCAGGTATTACCGGAATGCATTGGCTCCAACCGAACGAAGAGGGACAGCCTGCCTTTGAGAACTTCCAGCTCGACATTGTTGGTTTTCTGGCCATTCTTGGAGAGGGTTCAGTACTCGTCAATGCCCAAGTCTCGACCCTTTCGCGATGGATCTTCCTCCCGCGCTTAATCCCAGCTCCCCAGGCGCTCATGAGGCCCACTAGACCTCTGGTCCTGGAACCTGTAGCTGGCCATGTAGCGGGCATCTTTTCTGGCAATTATCGAGACAACATCAATCACATCGGAAACATTGTCTGGCAAGTCATTGCTCTTGCTGTGTTACTGGTAGCTCCTGAGCTCCAAGCTCCCGAGACCCTTCCCCACAAGAACCAAACTTCAGCACCACCACAACAGCTGCTAACAGCCGCCAGCGATGCCAACAACCTCGAAGCATTCTCCGTGCGCGTCGTCCGCATCAAACGCGTCGGCGAGCAGCCCATGAAATCCAAGACCCTCGCTCCATTGACCTTTGTCCTCTTCGTCGGCTTCAGCCTCTCGGCCTTCCTGCTGGGATTCTCCATACACCAACGCGATGGCATGTCCATTGTCGCGACATGTCTCCTATCGCTTCTCTCGACCCTGATCGGACTCGCGAACAAATGGGACTTGAAGTTGCCCCGGCGCACGATCAAGACAGGAAAGGTACCACGTGGTGATGTGGTCATCCGCTACCCAAAAGGCAGTTTCCTCATCGTCCGCTGCGACGAAGACGTTGCTCGCGAGCTGTATTTTGCTCCCGCCGAAATCGACTATCTCCTGAAGCACGCCCCAGCATACCGTATGTTGAGCTTGATAGGCACCGTCATGCTCATGGGCGGCGTCATCTGTCTTGCCAACGCGCAGATCCAGGTGCAGCTCGCATGGGCGGGCGCATACATGCTTCTCGGCGCAGCATACTGGACCGTCGCTGCCCTGCCCGGCAAACTGCATTGGGACACGTCCTGCTATCAAGTCACGAACGAGTGCCTGTCCGACTCGGATATGACCCTGAAAGGCTACCCCTCGAAGAACTCGACCTTCACACAAGCGTTGTGGCGAGCCATCGTCGTGGCGAAGAACACGTCATGGGTCACCAGGAGCGATGCGTGTCCTGATACAAAAGCGTGGCAGGAGTGGCTATTCGCAGCGCAGGCCTGCAGCAAAGACGTGCGTCTTGCCGACGAAGAGAAGAGTCCGGGCGTCAAGACATGGGAAGTGCCAGACTGGGATCCACAGGCTGCTCTGCTGGAGTTGCTCGAGGACCAAGCGAAATTAAACTACAAAGACTTGACCGAAGGCGTGGAGGAGGTATAAAATGATCATGCGTGGTCATGTGTGATGGGGAACGGGGAGACTTGTACAACACTCATTTGGTTGCTATCTTGCATAAACACGGCACGACCGCACCCACGGCATCGAACGACGATGCATACGATCTGACGAAATTTACGACACATACAACGCATAGCATTATTTAGTGGATCAGCGCTTTGACGGTCTTGCATGGCGATCGCATCGCAAGGGAATATTATTACATAGCATTTTTGTTGTAATGAGCATCTCATCTTTGAGGACGGCCAGTCCTGCAAAGCCGCTTTGGCTGCAATTCGTGCTTCTACCATCTTATGATCGTACACGCTGCTCTCCCGGGCATATGCATGTCAGGCGCCGTTTCGCATATGTCCACTGCCGGAGGTATCGCGCATCCACCATCTTCCGTGTTCGCCAAACCATATGTCTTACACAGTACACAACACTTCCACTCCCCCTTCAAGCCCCCTTCTTCCACCGCTGCTCCCACTCCACCTTCCGCCTCACCACCCCTCTCAACCACTTCTCCAGATTCCCCTGCGCATCCACCCCCGCGCCCGCATCAACATCCATGTCCCCGCCCAGACTCACACCCCCGTCTTCCTCCTCTTTACAGCACACCTCCTCGGCCATCTCACACGCCGCCTCCCACTCGTCCACGCTGAACTCGCCGTCGCTCTCGTTGAGCAGTAACCGCCTGTCGCCGGAGAAGGCGAAGACGTGCACGGATTTTAGGGGCGCAGAGCGCAGGAGGTCGGGCGCGGTGGGCGCGATGAGCGGGGAGGATGTGGAGGTGCTGGGTAGGGCGATGAGGACGGAGGTGAGGGTTGTGGAGAGGGGGATGGAGGCGGAGAGGAGGGCGAGGAGCGAGGTGTGGAGGAGGTGGGGGAGGAGTGGGAGGGTCTGGAGTGATTGTTAGTTTGAGATTCGCTTTGAAAGAAAGAAGTGAGGAATTTGGAGACGTACGCTGTCAATCCCCATCGCACCCTCTTCCTCCGGTAAACTCTTTACTTGCAGCGTAATCTGCACCAGTGTGCGTGGAATCATGCGCACGAGGATTATGCTGCGCAATGTGTTGTGAAGGAGGAGTTCGAGGTGGCGTTCGCGCGGACCTGGATGAGAGCGAATAATTAGTCTCTCTCTTCTCCTCTTCAAATATGTGAGCTGCATGATTTGGTGTGTACATACTCCCAACCCCAGCAGCAGGCCGCACATTCACCTCAATCGTGGCTTCCTCAGGCATCTCATCCTTTCTCAACACCTCGATGGGCCCGTTGACCGCGCCGATGATGGAGTACCCATTGTGTGTGTATGTTGCTGAGCCGTCGGCGCGGTTGAGATGTGTGAGTGTTACTTCTGGCGCGACCATCGTGTCGTATATCAGCTTGTCGTGCGAGGTGTATTCGTTGGCGGCGCATTCGTGCGCATCACGATTGAAGATGTCCAAAAGTTTGGGTGGGGCGCGCGAGGCTGCGGAGCTGGGGGCAGGGTGCGGCTGGAGCTTCGCAGGCCGAGGTGCATCATCCTGGTCCTTGGAGCTGAGCTGGGGGAGGTGTGTGTTTACCAGCCTCCGGGTCACGATTTCGTACATACAGCACATCGTCGTCCTCTGGTGTCGCGTTACTACTGTACATATATACGTCTCTTTTGTGGATTTGGTGGCATAGAATATTGATAATGGCGTCTTCATCACGCAATGTCTCCCCGACGAAGCGTCTCATGACGGAGCTGCAAACATACCAAAACGACCCCAACGAGGCGCTGCTCGAGCTCGGTCCTGCAGACGACGATGTGCTTCACTGGAGAGCAGTCATGAAAGGCGTAGTAGGCACAGCATACGAGGGTACGTTCAGACACACACACACAGGACGGCGCATCTCCCTTCCCCCTTCACCGCCCTACCCTTCACCTCTCTCATCCCTTCACTCCTCTACTACACAGTCTCCCTCCCATCCACTAACAACCACCTCCCAGGCGGCCGCTGGCTCCTCGACATCCACATCCCCAACGCATACCCGCTCTCCCCTCCCTCCATCCGCTTCATCACGCCCATCTGCCACCCCAACGTCGACTTCAAGACGGGCGAGATCTGCCTCGACATTCTCAAGTCGTCGTGGACGCCCGCGTACACGATATCCACGACCATGACGAGCATACACCAGCTGCTGACGAGCGCGGAGCCCGATTCCCCACTCAATGTCGATATTGCGCAGATGTTTCGCATCGGGGATGAGGTGGGGGCGATGAGCTTGATCAGGTTTTATACGGAGACGGAGAGGTTTGAGGGGAGGAGGGAGGGGGAGAGGGAGAGGTATGCTGGGGGAAGGCGGTGAGAGGGGGTTTGTATGGGAGGGGAGGGTTGGGATGGGAGTCAATTCTCGAGGACGATGAGGGTAGAGCTGGAGAATCGAGCATGGATGAAATGCTAGAATGGCGACGACAACAGGGCGTTATACTGAGATGATACCTATTAACACAAACCATACCAACTATACCAACAATATACCACACACATCGAACAACACGCACATTCTGAACTGCAGAACGCCCAAGCGCTCGCGTCAAGGAACGTGTGTGCTTGTTTCTCCAACAACTGCCCTACCATTCACCAGCTCCAGACAATACACAGGTCGGCACACTACCATGCCACCTCCCACCTCCCGCTCCCTCCAGCTGGGTCGCCTCTCGTCTCTTCTTACCCCCTTCGACCTCGCGATCGACACACCCCCTTCTCCATCCAGCTCAGCCGCCCGCGATCGTCACCCTCACCCAGCTCCCCGCGGACCCCTGCGCGGATCATTATCTCGACTAGACTACACGTCAACTACATGCCAGAATGGTTACACGGTAGGAAGATGGAAATATAAAGGCGAATACCGAGTTAGCTAGTTGGTTAGTGATGGCTGTCAGCTTCGAGGCACACTCGCTCAGTCTTGTTTGCTTTTTGCGCCTCGATCTATTGGTATAGTATAGTGGACTGTTCGATGGAGCAAGTAAATAATGAAAATCCACCGCATCGGGGCATGCACATACACAACACACACATAACATACACAAACCACGCACAACGTCCTTATCCCAAAGCGGCATCCAATCCGCACTCAACTTTCCGCATAGTTGACTAGCCTCCTACACCTAGGTATTGTTCAGGACTCTACTTAGATCCCACCCGTCGATCGATCGCAATTCCTCTTGTGTCAGTGTGTCAATGTGTGTAGCTGGGGCGCTTAAAAGTGGCTCGCTGCTGCTGGCCGGGAACTAGTGACCTGCAGAGCGTATTAGTGACGCTATGGCGTTCCGTCGTGGGACCAGAGCGGAGGGGCGGTGGTTCTGGGTTGCAACATGCGAGGTTCGGATGGGTGGGATGCCGGGTGTAGTGTTGATGAGTACCTAGTAGGTAGTAGTAGTTGAGTTGGGACAGGTATAATTAGGGATCTAGATTGAGTTTGGGAACATGGAGAGATGTGAATTTACTACGTAGAAAGGACGGAAGATGCCGTTTTGATGACTTGGAAGATCTATAGGTAGCTAATGGAAAAAAGGTCTGGTAGAAGAAGACACACGATGACTACGAATGAGAAATGACCATGAGACCTCTCATGATGACAGCTGCTGCTCACGCAACCCATTATTGCGTCCACCTCAGGCGCACTGCGTCAAATCCACTGTGGCTTCTCCCAAAAAAGGGACCACACGCACCCCACCAGCTAGCAGCTACACGCTCAGCTAGTGCGCGGGAAGCCACATTTTCGCGCCTCTGCCATACACCCAACTCAGTCTCGCAAAAGAAGCGTACCATACTATTTGCGCCGTCCCATCCGTCGTGCCGGGGCCGAGGACTTTCTGGACCCGGGGTCCGAAAGAGCGCGCGAGCATGTTTGCGTCTGTCTGTGTGGCGTTGGTTTGACACATGCAAAAAGCTTCTTGGTACGTCTCGACAAAGCATAAAACTGCACGAGGCGAAGGCGTTGCTGAGAGACGCATGGAACGCACTCCACTCCACTGCGCGAACGCCCGCAGCTGTGACGTGGCTGGCTAGGGCGAGGGCTGCGTCGGTTTTTGTGATCGTGGCGAGCGTTCGGGCTTCATCCTTTGGAGACGGTCCACTGCGTTCGACGCCAGCCATGGTTGGAGACCATGACGGTGCCTTGCACGGTTGGCTCCGGGGACGAGTCGCTCGTGTTCGAGACTCGTCGGCTGTAGGTCATTGTTTGGATTTCCTCGGGGGGCGGGGACTCTGGTGAGCTGGAGTCCTGCGAGTATGGTCTGATGGTCGGGAGTGGATAATATGGAGCGTCATATGGGCCTGGGAGAGGCGTCGGCGCAGCTATCCATGGATGTATTGGCTTGAAGGCGGGTTGAGACAATTCTTCCTTGAGTGCTTGGAGGCGTAAATTTTGATCTTCCGGTTGGCATGATGGTGATCGTGACGGTGATCGTTTTGGCCTGAATGCGAGGCTCGACTTGGAGTCTTTCTCATGGGTCATTGTCTGTTGGACCAGCATCTTGTTTCTTCGAAGCGAGAAGATGGCGTAGGATTTGACTGCTACTGCAGTAAAGGTGACCAATAGTAGGATTCGAGCGAAGGTGTCAGCCACCGTCCACAGTGTCGAGGTCTCTATCAGGGCTGAATCAATGGATCTTGGGAGAGGAGCCATGAACGGGTGAAGCAGAAAGATAGGGTCCAGGTGATTGGTCGGATCGACTTTGCATAAGAGAGGGTGGGATGTGCTGCAGGTGATCAAGTCTGTGGACCAGTCAGTTGGAGTGCGAGCACGGCACCTTTCATAGTACCTACATTCGAAGACGGGAGAACCGTTAGCATAAGCACTAGGGTCCAATTCTTTCCGGTCAGTGTCAGTCAGCTAATAATATGGAGAGCGCGTATGTAGGCCTTGATACAGGATTAGCCCCGGGGGTATAAATAAGAAGTTATTTGAAGCGGGTCGCATGTCAGGACATTGCATGGATCGCAACTATTACGCCACTTCAATCACGTATTTCCAGGTACAGCAGCAAGCCATGATGGCTCTGGGATCGGGTGGCATCTGGTGTCTACTGTGCGTGAAACATTGAGGAGCTGGCTAACCGGGCGCATTCGCTCGTGCGCCGTGGATGACGGACGCGAAGTGAAGCGTCGCCGTAGCCATGATCGACAAACGGGCAAAGGTTCGTAATGCTCAGCTGTGACGAATCGCGCCTGTGGAAGCAACGCAGCACAAGGCTGCTAGGATAGGCATGGGATGGTGGCAGTTTCAGCAGCTCGGACAGTATCCTCACGTCTTGGCACGAGTGAACTCAGCTGAAGAGTGCGGTGTGGCGTCGACGTGGCGTCCGCACTGGCCTATTCGGCAGCTTAAACCGATCCTAGCACCCCTGATCACTCTCCAACGGCGAGATGGCTTGCGCCCATGACCAGCTTTTCCACGATCATGTTCCCTCGCCGCCAGCCTGTTTCGCGATCGTGGATCTTCCAGATGGCGCTCCACGGCGATCATGTCCCGTGATACCCTTCACCGCACACTGGTCAGCTGCAGCATGGAAACGCCAACCGAGTTATCGCATCCACGGAATAATTCTTTGGCTTCTCTACCTGGTTCCCGAGACGAGATCATACCATCTACAGCGGAGTCGTGCAAGGATCAAATTGTCAAGATCTAACAAGATCTTGCTTGAACCGCCCTTCATTCTTGTTTTGCTGGGATGATGCCTCTTGCGCTGTCTATCCGGCCTGTGTGAACAAGCGAGAGCTCCGTCATCAGCGGCTTTCACTACGCGAGATGGCTTGATGGCTACTGTCAGTTCTATGTTTATCGTGTCAAATCTCAAAAATATCCCCCCACTTCTGGACAACAGAGCCGAGAAATTGAGCCAGCCATTGGCTCACTCCTTTGCGATGCGGAATCTGCCTCGCACTCGATCACAACAACACTCCTACATCTTCAATAGCTAGCAGGAACGGTCGGTTCTCTTGCCGTGGTAGGCCTTTGCCAAGTCGCCGTGGTCTCCGTCGTTCGGCGAGCTTCCGCACAAGTGGTCTCCAGCATCGAGGACAGATTGGAGGCTTCATCCGCAAGCTAGCTCTGCGATGCCACCAGTAACGGCAATCCCAGGACCGTACATCGCCAACACCAGTATTGTTCGCCTCATGTGGAGATATACCCTCGTGGAAAGGACCTATGACACGCCATACAGGGCGCTTTTCTCTTCCTTCCAGCTTTTCCAGCACCAGAACACATATCTGACAGAAGCTGACATTACTCTAGATTCCATGCCTTTGTGCCTGGTTCCGGGTCATCTCCCTCCCCGCATTCTACCACTTCAACGGACACGCCGCTCGTAGGGCTGAGAAGGGACGAGCATCCAGGCCTTGATGCCGCCTGAAGCTAGTCCAGCAAGCTGAGGCTAATGTTCCAGCAAAACACCATGACTGGGCCTTTGAGCAGATGAGATATGTTCCATCGTCTGTACCCACCTTGCTGCATTGCAGATCTTCGCTCTGTCCCTTGGTTGCCTTGAACCCTTCATCACGGCGACTCCGTTGCCACTGAAGCACGTGACCATTCTTGACCACCCGCGCTTTCCGGATCCGGTAAGAGTTCGTGATTAGCAGATTACCACTTCCGATTTCGACATGCTTTGCGAATGAAGTCGTGTTGGTGAAGCTGAGCATCCGATGTGTTGGACCGCCGCGAAGACGCGCGTTGGGGGCTCGCGATGTTCAGGCA
Source organism: Phaeosphaeria sp. A1 3.1a (assembly GCA_003501895.1). Lineage (NCBI taxonomy): Eukaryota > Fungi > Ascomycota > Dothideomycetes > Pleosporales > Phaeosphaeriaceae > Phaeosphaeria > Phaeosphaeria sp. A1 3.1a. The sequence goes on from QVXC01000033.1 coordinate 97,917, forward strand.
AGCTTCGGTGCACAGCCACAACGCAGGCCGCCAACACCCTCATCCTCGTATATCCCGCATAGGAATGCCCCTTCATCATCACGACGGAAGGCCCGGAGCGTGTTACGAAGCAGACTCAGCATCGTCTTCGGACATTCGTCGTACAGGTAATGCCGATGTGCTAGTAGCTGGTCAAAGTATATGAGCTATGTACGCGGGTGGACCAGACTAGTATTTCGAGGAAGCTCCTCGCGAGGGAGTATGTACTGCGCCTCGCAAGTCAATATTTCTGGGAAGGTAGAAGGCCAGCTCAGGCTCCCAAAGGTGTGATGCTAGCACCTGTGGCTTCACCCCTTTTCGACTGCGCCTCAAGGTGGTATGAATCTTGCGGGTTTACTGCACATGAGCTGAAGGAATGCATAGTGTTGAACGGTGGAGGTCATGTCTTGAGACAATATTTAGCAACTTCCTGCCATCAATGCCATTTTCATGTCGGCCACTTGGACTTATCGCCGTCTGCATTTCGAGACCTTTGAGTAGATGAATAAAGTCAGGAATCATTTCGTAGCTTCACGTGTAGTTGACATATTGCAGATTAACATTCCGGGGCATTTTAGTTCGTGCAAGTAGATCAAACAACCATCTGTCTAATCATCACAGCTTCAATGCCAACTATCCATCCCATCCGTTCGACATCTCCCATCTTTATCCTTACCAACGCCGCTGGTGTCTGCCAGCTCTATCCTCCAACCCCATCCCCTGCCACTCAAGCATTTGTGCTCAACCGATGCACCACAGGAACTGAGCTTGGTGGCAAGCTGCCATACTCGGTAATGACCATGTTGATGTAGTGCGCCGGCGTAACATCGTAAAGAACCTGGAGGTGATGCAAATTCTTCGAGTCCTCAATCCACTTGAGCACATCAGTTGTGTCCGCCTTGGTGTCATCTCCAGCCTTCTCGTCGGTCTTCGATGACGGCATAAGCGACTTGAGCGGCAAGAGATCTCTCCGCTCGGCCTCGGTCAACAGCTCCTCAGCAGGCGCGACTTCGTTGCCGACAATCGAGTCCAGTGCAACTTTCTCGGTGAATTTGACGGACTGGCAGAGAACGATGACAGGTAGCGAGTGTGTGTGCGCTAGCATTGAGACCAAAGCTGTGCCGACGCGGGAGTAGAGGCGACCGTTAGACATCATCGCATGGGCGCCGAGCAGGACCTTGGTTGCGTCTTTGACGGCATGCGAGGCGCCGGTGATGAGATAGTACCGCACGCTGATACCCGCATTCGCAAGCTTTCGAGCCAGTTGCTTGCCCTCGAACAGTGGCTTTGAGTCGACCACGATGACTGAGAAAGGGATGCCGTTGGAATGCGCTTGGATGATGGCTTGCTCCACAATCGATGATGCTGCGTAGGTCAAGACAGCGTCTCCAGGCTCAATCTTTGACGTCGCCGTGTCGCGGATGAGCTTATCGGCTGCTGTGACACGATCGCGGAGGAAAATGTCAATCTCTTCTAGGAGATCGCGCTTCGCCTCATTTTCAGGCGTTGAAGGGTCGATCTTGATAATGACTGCATATGTGAGACTCGTTTCAATACTCGCTTCAATGTGGTCTGAACGTACTGTCCTTGAGATGCCTTATTGCGTTGCCCATGCTGATGCTGAGAGGTCTGCAGCTCTTCAGAAACTCTATTTGTGGGCTGAGATGATGGTTCGTAAGATGCCGCGCCAGACTTGTTCCGGGTGGTGTTTGATAGTCTGCAATTACTGCTTTAAATGCTAGTAGCATAGCTACCATGCGAGCGGTGCTGCCGCAAATTGCGTAGCTACTGTACTGGAGACCGAGGGCTAGAATGGCGGGATGGACGTCTTTTGAGGCTCCATTCATGGACTGCTGCTTTGGTTGGCTGTACAAATGGTTGAAGAAGAGCCCGGTTTGCTTGGATTCCTTCTTGGGCTTCTTTTCAGCTTCCTTCACAACCGGGACATTCGACTGTGACGGCCGTCTCCGGATGGGGAGTGGTTTAGACTTGTCATCTTTTGGTGCCTGCTTCGAATCTTTTTGTTGTTTCTGTCCTTCTTTCGAGGGTCCTGCTTGTGGTCTGGGTGTAGGATCGGCTGCTTTGGTCTGTGCTCTCCGGGCTTGCTTCTCTGCTTTTGCACGCTTCTTCAACTCTGCAGGCGAAAGTTTTTGCGGTGCTTCTGCCGTCTCGCCATTTGTGGTTGTCAGTGGATTTACTGGTGGGGCACTTTGTGGCTCTTGACTTTGTTCAGGCTGTTGCGTAGCTGGGGCGGGCGTCGGAACTGCTTCTGCAGCGGGAGGCTCAGACATTGCGTACTGTGTTTGCCGTGTAGCTATGCGCTCTGTGAAGAACCCAGTCGGGCTTTGCTTTGTGTGCAAATATGGTGGGGCACACGTGAATCTGGCGCTTACAGCTGGGTGGCAGGTAGCTGATGACTATGTCGAAACGGGCAGTTAGGCTGTGGTAAAGTCCGAGAGCCAATCTTCTGTTGTTAATGCGCTTCCGTTCCCTAGAATGTAAATATTGATAGAGTGAGAGGGATGGTGAGTTAGAGAGTCACACATGGTGCTAGTCCGCATTGGACCAGCGTGTTGTCGGAGATTTTCTCATCTGTCTCCGTGCCTGCGCCCCTACGTCATAACCCCAAATACGCCCCACGATTCATGCCACCATGTTTACCACGAATCCCTATGCACTTTCAAGCTTCAGACACACTTCCATAAACATCCGCAAGAGCCACGATGGCGGACAAAAAGTCTTCCATAACCGACCTTCCACTCGACATTCTCGTCCTCATCTTTCCGTACCTCCCTGCGAGCAGCTTTCTTGCACTATGTAGCACATGTCAGGCTTTCCAGCAACCCTCAATAAGACTTGACCCCGCGTACTGGAGCTTTGCCACCCGAAGTGCCTTCAGGATTCCCAACCAGCCTGTAGTTCAGCATGATGGAGTTCGCTGGCAGAAAATGTACCGCCGCTTGCTCACTCAGAGCCGTGTCTACACATGGGTACGTCGAGTCCCCACTCTGGGCAGTATGAAGCAATGTTGACCAACATCAAGGGTAACAACACACACAGCCGCCTGGGGCACAGCTACGATGAGCAAGCCCACAATAACCCCACGATGCCACGAATCACCAGACCCGGCAGAGTCAGAATGAGGTTCAACACGCACTGCGCGTTTCCAACCGAGATGGAGGACACAAGAGACCTTGGCGTGATTGCTGACATGCAATGCGGGTAAGAGTTTCTACCAGGTTGGAAGTGAAGTACTGACTCTGTTAGTGGTTGGTCGACGTCGTTATTGACGGCAAAGGGCTCTCTACATGCAGTGGGGGTCCTCGATGGAGGCAGAGTCTTCGCCGCGATCGAGCGACTTCAAACCCTCAGCTTTCCGCCTGGATACCCTTCGTCGTCTTTGGAAGCTCAGTACAACGAGCCCGCTATTGCTATACGCCAATTTTCCGCCGGCCGCTCACATATACTGGCTGTTTCGGATAGTGGACGAATATGGTCGTGGTATCATATCAAGAGCCCAGCGCTCCAGGTAAAATTCGCGAACATCGATCTGAAAGAGTTATCTTTGGCCAACGCATCTGCGTATGGCAAAGTGAGGCAGGTCGTAGCTGGCTGGAGTCAAAGCTCTGCTTACATTCAGGGCGTCGGCATCATAATTTGGCATCCTGTTGAGCGCGATCATGACGACGAGACGACAGACACAATGCTGGTCTTGGATAACACTGAGGTTCCGAATACTGGGTATCAAAGACCTAAGGACACCCGTGGCGAGTCCGAGGAAGAACGAGCACTTGGGGAGACCGTGGGAGCTGTGCTGAATTATATCATACTGGAACACTATGTCGTCTTTGTCACGGACATTGGCAAAGTCTTCTGTGCTAGGCTGGGCGAAAAGAACGCAGTAGAAAGCATCCTCGAGCTGCGAACGCTGAGTACGGAACCTGGCTCGCCACTCGACGTTCAAGGCTCATTTCGACGATTTGCCGTCTTCAAGAACAACGAGGTGATAACAAGCAACCAGAGTTACCTCGACTCATGTTGGAACGACCAGCAAAATAATCCCGAACAAATTAACATTCTAGGACTCAACAAGATACCCGCGCTGCAGAATAACGATGTCATATCGGTATCATTTGGCGACTATCACTATCTAGCCCTACACTCAAACGGCAAGATCACCTCATATGGTACCGAACTCCAAGCTTGCGGTGCTCTCGGACTAGGGGCCGCAAATGATGATGTTGGGCACTCCAGAGGCATCGTGTACGATCGCTTCAGCCGAGATGGCCGACTTCTTCCCCATGCGTACACTCACGGCCGTCAAGTATGGTTCAATTCCAAGAAAAAAGATTGGGTCGACCATCTCTGGCAAGACCGCGGCGACTCCGATGAGGGCGATGAGGCTGCAGAGCGCAGGGAACTCTGTAGAACTGACGTCCACGCTCATGCGGCATTAAGCGAGTGGTTGGAGCAAGAGAGTAGAGCAAGGGACAATGAGAACATCGGAGAAGACGACCTCGGCGCATACTTTGCACTACGCGTCAGCGCTGCAGGCTGGCACTCGGGTGCTCTAGTGTTGGTCAATGAGGAGTTGGCTGGCTCGGCTAGGTCAGAATCGTTCGTTGGCGAATCGTTTCCCAGGTTAAGGCTCGCCGACGGTGATGATATGCCAGGTGCGAAAGAATTCGATGAGTGGAGGGAAGGCAGACCCGAGTGGGACCTTGATATCCAGGCTTAGAGCTCACCATTCATATGCTATGCAATTTGTCCACCACACGGTGCGTTCTTCCTACACACATCGGCCTGAGTGTCAGACTTTATAGCCAGGTTTTCCTCAATGTATCATCCAAAATACTGCCCTCCAGATGTTTACGGGCCGCAACGTTAAGCTTGAGTAGGCAAGTACATTCCACAAGACCAGCTGCAGACTCACAAGGGGACCATGTTACTCGAAACGAGCATATTATTCAAGCGAAGAATGATAGTCTCTATTGTTCTTGAGGGCGTCCCCAACCATCATTCCCATCCCTAAAATCTAGCTAAAGAGGGTGTGTAGAAGCGAATACAAGCACAATCATCCATCCCACCAGAACTGCCCAACCTCTCTACCAGCCACATACGGAGTGTTGGACCCGTCTGGAACCAGTATCAAAGCTCTAACAATTCTCCCCTGTCCACAACTATCCCTCGCAACCTCTCCACAACTCTACCTACACCTTTCCTAGTTCCTCCCGCGTCGTTGAAAGACCTAAGCGCAAGTTCCAACAGTGCGAGCGCTCTGGATGAGCCTTCCTGGGCCGAAAGTGCCGCAGCGACCCGTGGTTTCGTAGACGATGTTGTTGACGCTGTTGCACGTGGGGTTGGAGTAAGCCACAACTGAATCCCTCATTAGCACTCGTCCCCTGATTCCCAAATTCGTCAATGTTTCTACTTACGCGTGCAGCCCGCAGGCAGAGCAGCAAGGTTGCTCTGGCTAATGATGCCCGAGTCGGTGTTGCCGCTGATGATGGGGCTCACGCCGAAGCACGAGCCGTCAGTGGGGATGTACGCTGTCGTAGCGGGCGTGGGGCCGTTGTTGCAGCCGTCAGACTCGTAGATGCTGAGGGGGATGGCTTCGAGACGCTTCTCGACGGCGGCGCCGCTGACGGCGGCGGCGAAGAGGAGGGTGGCGAGGGTGAACTGCATGTTGATGGATGTGGGAAGAAGCGTGGAGCTGGGGAGTGGGAGTTGGGTGTTTGGTGGTAGTGGAGTATGAAGTGATGATGTGATGGAGTGGATGAGGTGAGATGATGGGGATGCGAGGTGGTTCTTATACTTGTTCAAACTCCATTCTGTCATCAGGCATACATCGATCTCATCGCCCTATTCAACATTCTTGTTGGATCACCAACATCTAACGCTTCCTGCTCTTCGCTGACACGAGGTCCGTAGACCCACACACGCGGCACGTCGATGATGAAAGATGGCGGAGTGAATTGACTCCTTCCTTGGGAACAGTGCCTGGAGCGTAAGCAAATACGAACACGCTGACCATCGTGAGACCTTCGCGAGTGTTGGTCATGGTCGGAAGAAATGGTCGTGACTCGCGAGTGCAGTTGGCACGGCATCGTGCCGCTTGCACAGGCGGACATTTGTTGTTGGATCAATGTTGGCCAAGAAGGGGATGCGTGGTTTTGGCTTTGCCTCCTCGTTCCCGAGAATCAGTCTTGCTCTAGAAGCTGTTGCCAAGTGTTGGGATGGTGTTGATGATGGTCGTACAAGTCAGATGGTGTGAAGATCATGATATTGTTGTGGCTACACAGCGGCTCGTCGGCGAGCAGGCTGTCCTGACGCTAGGCTGATTATTCTCAGTGAATGTAGTACAAGATAGCGGTCAGTAAGCTGGTAATCTTACTAGAGGGGACATATAGGTGACCACATTGGTGGTTGAGATGTTCTATTGGTCTGGAAGATGCGTCCAGGCATAGGCAATGCCCACATTCACTCGATGCTGAGGCTGATTGGCGTACTTATACGATGTTTCGAAACCTTATTATTCCTAAATGTGTACCTTCCATGCATCAGGAACCCGCAGGCAGCAGCAAGATCATCTTTGCACCTGCAGCGTCGCACAATGATCCTGCATTCGAGTATTTAAGATGCGCTATATGTGGCGTGTTAAGAATCCCTAGCAAGTCCGGTAAGGCAGACGACGTACTGCTTCATGACACCTGCATTTACGAAGTAGCTACTCTGCCGCTCTTCTGTCCTAGTATGCAATCCTGCGCTAGATCTCTATAGCGGATAGAGCGGATGATTCGGTACGTATGTCAAGGTCTTGGTTCAAAGGTGACGACACCTTCAATCTTGGTAATTCTTCGATTACCTCCATGTGTCAGCACTGCAGCATCATCGAAGACCTTGCTCAGATCGCCAGATCACTGTCTTAGATGTACGCTCGAGCAACGCCGTTGAGAAATTGGCTGACATGCACGTCAAAATCATGCAGTGAATCGAGGGGGATATGAGCCAACTCGATGTCCAAGCCAGATAGTTGGATTCGTAGCAGGTTCTAAAGTGGGTCACTGAACCTAGCGATGCTGCAAGTTCGACGTCCCGTACCGCTGACATGGTGCCCGTGCTGTGTTCCTGCCGAGCGGAAGCGGCACGCTTCCCAGAACACAGAGCCAAGCGCGACGGTCCTTCCATAAGCTGAGCCATCATGTTGGCTTCCGGTCAGTTCCTATTGCTCGTGCCGCAGTCAGATATCATTGTCTGCTTTGGGACTCAGACGGGTGACCCGTACATGTGTTCAGTCCAGTTGGCATTTGGAAGAGTAGTGAGAACTCATCAAGTTGCCCCGTCATGGCTGTGGATCTGATCATCTTGTCAAGAATCTCCAAAATGATTCCTCTAAGGAGTAAGAGCTCATACTCGGGGCCAGAGTGTAGCCAAGCCATCCAGCCCGAGGTGATAGGAGACGTTCTAACCCATGTCGTGTTGTAGGCTAAATGCAACAATACAATGATTGGTCGACCAATGCTGACGTCCGTGATTCTAGCTGAGAGGCGTCCCCAGCTCAGCAGTCTGTGGACTTGACGTGCATTGTTGAGATGTTGTGCGGCGTCTGTCCTGTCGAATAAGCCGTGCAGACTGCGCTTTGATCTGACCCTTCGACGTAGGAATTGGCCCTTTGCGCATCGATCAGCCACAGTCAAGTTTCTCCGGCTGAGTGGCCTTACTATACAGTGGGGGAACATTGTAGCCAAAGCATGATGTTTTCATCTTGGACTATCTATCCTGAGTCATGAGGCACCTTGCCGATGGTCCGACGAGCAGCCCAATTCGACCAAATGATTCAAAGGATGTCGCGATCGTGCTCGCACTGCCTCGTGTTGGAAAGAGACCCAGTGCGTTGCCGATCAATATCATGTTGTCTGTTCAAGGCAGCCTTAGATGGTAGCGAGATGCGAGTGACGAAAGCAAGTCTTTTGCACGGGTATCATCCTATTCTGACAAGCATCACCCACGAAAGATTTAGGTGATTCTACCATATACATGTCATGTGAAGCTATATTGGAGGTGTGCAACCCGATTCCCATGCTCATTCGCCTTGGGAGCTTGAGATCAACACAGATTGTGATCAGAAGTTGGATGGAGACCTTCAACCGGATATCCCCTTTGCTCATCCCTATCCAAGAACATACACAGAAGATTGTCCCAATGACCACGACCAAATGAGCCGTACAGTTCATCACCCTACTCCTCTCGATATCTCTGATACCGCTCATCATGCCTAGCATCAGTAGCGAACGTGATCTGATCTTTGTACAAATGATAGAGCTTCCTGATCTCTCCACTGTCCTCCATCTTTTTCACAATTTTCAAGGCTGCCTTTTCTCTCTTCTTATCGGTCCAGCCGTCTCTCTTAACAAGCTTTTCTGCACTGAGGTGGCCCTCGCGCGCTAGATGATCTTTCACCCATGAGTACAGGTGGTAGCGCCAGTGATGCAGAGTGTGGGCGACTTGAGCATTGGCTTTGCATGTCCTGCCGAGGCAGAACGTCTTGCTCTCCGGTGGGATGCGTGCACCCTGGGCATCGTAGGTGGGCTTCTCTCCGTTAATCTCCGCTTCGGAGTCAGCAGAGAGCTCAGAGTCGTCATCGTCAGAGTCTTTGTTTGAATCCGAATCTGAATCGTTGTCGAGCGGCTCAAGTGTCTGGGCGTGGTAAGGCTGTCCCATGAACGAGACCTCCTGACTGGCTGGGTGATTCCGTCGATTGCACGCTTCGCAATGCTCCTCCATGATATCTCGCTTCTGTCTTGAAATATCCATCATGAAAAGATTAGGTCTTGCTCGAAGAGCTTTGGTGAAGTCGCTCGTCCACGCGGAGGACGAAAATTTGGAGTTGGCAAGGCCTTTGACTTCGTCGTCCAGCTTTTGGAAAGTGATGGCGTAGATCTCACTCCTAGAGTCAAAACCTGGATAAATCTTCTTCATGACCATCCATTCAATAGCATGCTTGAACAGGTCTCTTGGCTTAGAGCTGGAAAGACGACTGATAACCAAGGGCATGACATCGTCAGGACCCAGTATTGGCTCGCCAATGACGGCATCGGCATCGTTGTCGATGAAGTTCTCGTCGTCTTCATCCTCCTGAAACTAAGCTCGTTAGCATTTCTGGCATAAATCCTTTGGTCATCTTGACTTACCATATCAAGGGCATTTGCATCACGATCCGACAGCTCCTCATCTTCATCTTCATCGGAGTCCAAGATATCCTCATCAGGCTCGCGTTCTTCTTTTATGATCTCAAGTTCTGAATCTGAGTCTGATTCGATGACGATTCTGCGTCCACGACCCGGAGTCGCAGAAGAAGGTGGTTCACTTGTACTGCCAGCACGTCGCTTCTTGAGCGCCTCTAGAGCCTTTTGTCGCTCGTTTTTTGGCTTTTCGTGTGCACTCCTTAGCTTGCCGCGATCAGGTAACGGTGAAGATCTGAGCCACGCCAGATCTTCCTGCAAATCCTCTTGCTCCTCGTCATCGTCTCCATCCATTTCTTTTGCATTATCGTCGTCCTCGTCGACCTTCTCTTGCTCTTCGTCCTGCTCCTGCTCCTCCTCGATTCCTTCACTTTCGCTGGGTGTGGCTGGCCGCTTACGAATGCGCCTTCTCTTACTTCGGGAGGGAGCCTCGTCTTCTTCTTCCTCTGCATCGGACTGCTGCCGAGCTGCTTTGCGCCCTCGGCTCCGCACTGGCCTAACCCCAACTACATCCGACTCGTCACTCTGATCTTCTTGTGCAGGTTTCCGCTTGCTAGTCTTCTTGTTCTTGCCGCGAGGCTCGCGCAGCTCGTTCTCATCTGAGGCCTTGGTGGTCTTCTTCCGTTTACTGTGAGGGACACGGAGCTCTTCGTTCTCCGAGGGGACAACTTCTGGGCTGTGTTGCCTTCTTCGCTTGTTCTTGACGACCTTGATCTTCGGCGTGTCATCATCTGATTCGCTGCTTGTCCTTTGCCTCCTTCGCTTTCGTGATCTCACAACCGTGATCTTCGATGTCTCGTCAGACTCGCTGCTTGCTTCCTGCCGTCTCCACTGTCCCGTCTTGATTGTCGCCTTCGTATCAATATAGTCGCCGCCGGACACATCTTCTGAACTTTCCGCCATAGCTACATCCTGTTCCTGCTCGTTGAATATGCCGTTCTGAGTGGACTTCACAGGCATGCCGAAGCTCATGCCTCGCTGCACTTCCCCGGCGAGCTCGTCCTCGCTGGAGGAATCGATTGGCGGTGGCGGTGCTCTGCGAGAACTGGACTGCGACTTGGACATCGTGTTGGTCCTCGAAGTGCGAGTAGGTGTGGACGAGGTGCCCTTGGAGGATGATGCGCCCGTTGCGACGCTGGGCGAGGATTTTGCGGTCGGGGAGAAGTTTATTTTCGTCTGGCGCTTGCGGTCGCGCGCCTTTTTCGCCATGGTGGTCGCAATCGCTGCGAAGCGCAACCCGGTTGTGTGGTCAAGTAAGATATTCTGCTTTGCCGCTTCGCGATTGCGCCGCTTCTGAAGTTCGTGCTGTAGAACCAGCCTCAACTCCTACAGCCAGATATACTTCCGCAGGGTAGTATGCGAACTGTGAATGGATGGGCGTCTCAAAATATTGCCAAAAAGTATGATGTGTGTGTAATGCGCCTGTGAAGTGACAAAAGACCGTGGTGGGGAAGCTTTACAGGCAACTGGTGGATACCTAGAAGATGCAGGGGTCCACTAGCACGACGCGAGAGCACGTGACGCCATATATCTGTACCAAATAATGCCAGCATGAGCACTCTGTTAATTGCTCTTAAACATCTTGTTCCTTGCCAATAATTACAACCAAAAGCTAGTGCTACGAAGTCATCTTTATTCATATCACACGTCGGAATATAGTACAATGATCAGTCATTTATGTCATTGCGTATTGGTCTACGCTTTGCGTCAATTATTATGTCTATGTTCCAGCGGTCTGGTCTATCGTCTCCAAACATTATGCACCACGGTGCCCACGAATCTGTGTCGCCAAACTTGCAAACAGAATATGCTTAAGCGGCAGGCTTGACGGTCTCACCCTGCTTGATGTCAAGGTTTGACACACCATCAACCAGCTCCGTCTCGCCAGCCTTGGTAGCAGCAGCGCCATTGGCTTCCACTGATGCAGTCGCCTCGGCCACCTTCTCTCCATTCGTCGTAGTGTCGGCACTGGCTGAAACATCCTCCTTCGTCTCCTTCGCCGGCGTGCCGACGGTGCCCTCCTCTCCGCCCCAGAGGTATATCTCGCTCTCGCCAATCAGCTTCCCAGCCTTCTCCCACCGCTCTTGTCTTTGTTGTTTCCTCTCCGCAGCCATCTTGGCGAGCGCGGGCCAGTAGATGCTGTGGTCGTACTGGAAGTCTACTTCACCGCCGGCCGCAGTCATGAGCTGAGCAGCAGGAACGTGATCCACCAGGGGTTCGTTGTACTTGATCTTGGACTTTGTGACAGGGTCGATAAACGGGCTGATGAGCTTGAGGAAGGTCGAGACGTACCACGGCACTACACAACGATTAGTCTGGCGGAACCTGGGGGGATGAGAAAAGATACGTACAGTGTGTAAGCAGTGCCCTCCCCAGTCGCTCAGGGTAGTGGCTCTGCAGAATGTCCAGCACTTGCTTCGCGATACCCATGGGTGGTGTACCCCCAGCGCCAGTGTTGCGGAAGTCAATCAACAACGCCAGACCCTCCTGACCAGGAGGATGAAGATCCAGAGTCCTCTCAAGCATGTACACGAGGTGCTCAACCTGCCGTTGACTTGGCTTGGTGTTCTGGTTCTGTGGCAGCAGGTACAGACATGGTCTGCCCTCCTTGTCGTAGCCTAGCTGCACCTGTTTGCCCTTCTCGTTTTCCGGCGATATGTAGTCCGCGGTGAGACCGTCGGTTCCAAATTCACGACGCCAGACCATCGTCGCTTTGAGCCGGGTGATCGCCTGTTGAAGGTTCCATTTGGTCGCTCGTAGATAACGAAGCAGACATTCGCGAGTGAGCCATTGACGTTCGTCGTCTGAGAGTGGTTTGCTCTCAGCTGCAGCCTTTGTGGTGGGCAGAGAGTCCCAGGACTTGACGTCGGCAAGAAGTTGCTCGTACTTGCTTTGTTGATCTTCGGTCAGGATTGGGGCTACAGCAGGCTTGCAGCCCGGTGCCGGCTCGGGCAGGGGACCAATCGTTGACATCTTGCAAGCTTGATGATACAGAACAACGAAGAAGCTTGCAGTCTAGTGTTTTCCCAAGTTTCAGAAGCGTTTGGTCAACACTGCGAGAAGAACCAGCTATTGTAGATGAAAGACGGTGAGACAAGCATCTGCATCCCGAACTTTTTGGACCCTGAATCGAATGCATATTGCGCTAGTCCCGGAACACTCTAACCACCACTTTAACATTGTCGCGCGACGCGTTCCAACACGCGCAAGTCACCATTCACCCCACTAAGTAACAAAACATGGACGACGCAACCACAGAACTCACAGAGCGCTTCGAGCGCTACTGCGACACCAAGGATAATGAATTTCCTCCCGATGTCCTCTCCGAATTGCTGTCCATGCTGCGACTGTATTCGATATCGCCAGAAGAGTTGGACTTCAAATGGCAGGCATACAATATGAAGATGGGCGGAGAGGAGAACAAGATGGATGTCAAGACGGCAAGAGACTTCAAGAAGACCATACAAGATGCGCTGGAGAGGGAGAGCCGAGGAAAGGCTCAGCAGAAAAACGAGGCCAAACGAGCGCAGCCAACACCGAGGGCGAAAGGTGGAGACATGTACGACATGTAGGTCGGTCAACGCACCAGAATGGAACAGAGCTGATAGGACGAAGGCTAGAAGGTCTGGTCCCAAATACACCCCGCCCAAGTGGTCCCACTGGAATCAATGGCAGCACGGTGAAGAGGAAGGGAGACTTCAGAACGCCTGCCAGCAAGGCAAACAAAGCACATGAGATGAGCTCGCCTGGTGGAATTATGACACCCAAGGGTGAGACAGGAAGCGGACCGTAAGTGAAGTACCTTGCTAAGATAAATGCAGGATGACTGACAGTATACCAGGGTCTTCGATTTTGCAACCCGCCAGAATGCCAACGATATCACGGAGCAGTTCATGCAGAGCGAGATCTCAATCCCTGAAGCACCTTCCGAAGAACCGAAAGAACCGCGAATAAAGCTAAAAGCCAACACTGACATGTCCAAGTTCTCATATCGTACCATGGCCATGAAGCTGTCAGAAGCGTCGGAAGTGCTTGATGACAAGATTGATGAGTTCCGAGAACTTATACGGGAGCACATGGACTTGGACGAGAACGCGTTCGGCAACCCCAACTTACAATCACCCAGTGAGATCATCGCAGTTGGGCGAATAGCGAACGACACCAACGAGGGCAAGCTCAATACTGCATCACTGGTTCTTGAAGGCTCACGACGACACGGATCTGGTCGGCGTGTTCATCTCAACGTCGATGGGCTGATCAGCTACAACTTCTTCCCAGGACAAATCGTCGCACTGCGAGGAACCAATGCATCAGGCGACGTCTTCGTAGTATCCGAACACCTCTCCCTCCCTCTCCTCAACCAGCCCGCCACTAAACCCGACGAACTCGACGCCATTAGTGCCCGCTACCTCGACACCCCCGAATCCGACCCAGACAACGTGCGTCCCCTCACCATAATGATTGCCGCAGGTCCCTACACCACCGACCAAAACCTCGACTTCGCCCCCCTGCACACCTTCCTCGACAACGCTGCCGACGCCTACGCAGACAGCATTATTCTCGTGGGCCCATTCCTTGACGCCGAACACCCTCAGATCCGCACTGGAGACTTCGATCCCCCGCCAAACTCCGACCCAGACCAAGCAACCATGGCCGACCTATTCCGGCACCACATCTCCTCCGCCCTCCAGTCCTTCTCGAAGCGCGTACCGACGTGCAACGTCATCCTCGTGCCCAGCTTGCGAGACGCACACCACCACCACGCCGCATTCCCACAGGACAAGTTCATCAAGAAAGAACTCGGCCTTGGGGCAGCAGGAAAGATGGTACAATGTGTCACCAACCCCATGACGTTGAGCATGAACGAAATGACGGTTGGCATGTCCAGCATCGACATCCTCGACATGTTGCGGCGCGAAGAACTCGTAAGCGATAAAGCGCGCGGCATCAACATCTACGAACGAGGTGCGAGGAACGTGATTGAACAAAGGAGCTTTTTGCCGCTGTTCCCGCCCATGGCGAGGGAGAAGATTGTGCCGCCGCCTGCGGGTGTCGATGCAGTTGTCTACAAGAAGGGAGCAGGTGAGGGAGAAGAGGAGGACGCACCAAGCCCATTCTTACCCCTCGGAACAATGCTCGATACGAGTTATCTGAAGCTTGGCGAGATGTTGAATGTCAGGCCGGACATACTTGTTTCACCGAGTGTGTTGCAGGGCACTGTTAAGGTAAGACTCCATACCCCTCACTCATGCTTCTTTGAGACTGATCATAAACAGGTTGTCGAGTCGGTCATCGTTATCAACCCAGGCACATTGTCGAAGCGTCGTGCGGCAGGAACATTTGCGCGCGTGATTGTGCAGCCAGCTGTAGTTAGCGATGCAGAGAGGGAGAAGAGATTTGCGGTTGCGCATAAGCTGTGGGAAAGGACGAGGGTGGATATCGTGAAGATTTGAGGGGATAAGTTGTGTATAAAATGTCGCTTCGCGAATGTCCCGCATGCGCATTGGGATGCTCAGAAGTCTTTTGGCATGATCTACATGAGCGTACGTGCGTCGTATGATGCATTTGTTTCTCATCTTTGTATGTCTCCTCGAACTGGAAACATCTTGTAACCTGTCTCACGCTGTTGAGGTTCGAGACTGACCTCGTGGTCGTGGTTATGAAATTAGCATAGACAAATGCATGAGCAGACGCAATCGTGCTTGGTTCTGTTCGGCCTGCCACATGGATCACCACAGACAGCTTTGCACAGGCTTCCATGTTGCGTTGTCGTGAACTCAGGTTGATAATTTGCTATCGTAACCTGACTCTTCCCCCTCATCCATGACCATAAGGAAACAAATGCCTAAAGAAAGCCATGCAGAATTGTGCCGCCCGACGCTTTCTCACTCCATGCTCCCGTGTATAATATTGGCTGGTTGGGAGCCGAGTCGAGCCGAAAATGTATCGTCAGGTATTCATCGCGTCACACCGTTACGCCTTCTCTACTCCGGTCGTTGCGTTGGACATGTTTATCGGTGCTGTCAATCGTGTTAGCATTCGATGACGTCTTTGGTGTGCGCGCAAGATGATTGTAATGTGGTGGTGTAGAATCGATCGCTCGGATGCTTGAAGGATTGTGGTTGGGAAGGTCGTACCTTGACGAAACCAATGTCGGCGCTCTTCTCGCGGAAGCACTGACGGCAGATGTTGAGGCCGTACTTGCGGATGAGACCAGCGGGGTGCGTGCAGACGCGGCTGTGAGTACCTGATTAGCCACATGTCCCAGTACATAAGCCCGTCATTCGCCATGTCCGATGCCCATCATATAGCGGCATTCCCTCCTCTTTCCAGAACCAGCTCCTTATTTCAGAATGTGCACGACGTACCACTCGCGGGAGCCCTTGCCGTAGGTCCTAGGGCGGGAGTACCAGACAGACTCGTGAGACATGTTGGGTGGTTGTGTGTGTGGTTTGCGATGTCGCTGCTGTGCGCGGTATCAGTATTCGAATCCGATATACAGTAGTAAGACCGTATAGAGGGCGACTAACAGTAAGTGAGTGCTGGAAGGCGAGTTGTCGGTCGTTCGTAGGCGCTGTCGTTCACGATGTCGAAGTTTGGGGTTCGACACAATTTCGCGCGGCGGCGGGTGTGGTCTACGGTAAGCGAGGGGCTATGATTCGCCGGCTTTGTTGGTCCGTGCACATATCTCCTCCGGACTTTCGCATCCACGCACCCATGATCATCAACTTCCTCATGTACATGACATTCGAAAATTACGTTCTTATATCATACTGTACGGGCGCATGTCTTTATATGCTATTGGTTGAGTTGAAGTCAATGAGAGCATATATGCTTGTTCAAGACCACACATTACGAAGGAGCTGGTTTTTAGTCATGCACCGTATATAGAATGTCGTGTCTATAAACCTTATTTAGAAGTACTACACAGCGTAAAAATTATACAGATTTCTTTCAAGAAGTATGTACAATACGACAGGAGTATGCGTAAGAATTAGTAGCGTATTCTTCAGACTAGTTCGCGTGGTCAACCTTGGTGAGTGGGCATGTGCGGTGTATGACTAAAAACCAGCTCCTTTGTATGATCGAGTAGGAAAGCGCACACGGAGGAGGAAGCAGGTCCATTGTTACGTGTGGGATGCTTCATGGCTACTAAGAAACCTCTTCCATTGACCTGAGTACTTGAATATATACATAAGAAATTCACCAGAAAATAGTCATGTTCTGCCCAAACCTCGGCTCCACCATTCCAACACATTCAACAATCTCAAAACCTCCATCTTTCGCCCATCCAAAAAAATCACCAAGCCTAATCACAGACACATCTCGCACATCCGAATACCACCTCAGACTACCACCTCCTCCTCGTTCCCGCTCGGACGGTACTCTCCCCCTTCAAATCACTCACACACTTCAAGTTGCTTGGCCGCCCCGTGTTTCGTGCCTGATACACCCACTTACCCGGCGCATTGCTCGTCATATCCAGTTTGCTATTCCCATTGTTCAACCACAGCGACATCTTCTTGTTATCGCCATTTACCACGTTCGAGCTGCACGACACCGCGATCGAGCCAGACTGTCGCGACTCCCACGTATACGAGTCCATTGTGACGACGTCGTTGATCGTGGGGTTCACTTTGACCGTCACGTTGGCTTTGCTGGTGATGTTTGCGTTGGACTTGAGGCTGACGACGAGCTCGAAGACGAAGGAGGTTTCGGACGAGACTTTGGGGGCGGCGACGGTGGCGGTGGTGGACGTGGCGTCTGTGAGGGAGGCGGAGGGCGAGGCGGGGGAGATCTGACTCCATTTGAAGTTGAGGTTGTTGGCGCTGCTGTTGGCTGCGGTGTCGGATCCCAGAAGTTGGAAGTTTGTGCCAACGCGCTGGGCGGTAGTGAAAGAGGCGACTGCAGCAGTGGGGGTTACCACGGGGCCGTCTCCAGGTGTTGGGGTAGCATTTGGGTCTGGAAGGTCATTTGGGCTGCATGTCTTCGAAGGCGCAGGAGGAGCGGGGCCAGGGAATGGGCTGAGTGGACCGTATTGCTTGCCATCCAAGACAGTACCTTGGACGAGGTCATTGATGCCTGTGAAGGGATACGCCGGCGGGTTGGTTCCAGGTACATCGAGCTCGGGGAAGATCCATTCAGTGACGGGCGTAATGTATTGTCCTGCCTGGATGCCGTCTTTCGTCTCCTGTACCGGAGTGTTCGTGGTGATCCGGTACTCACGAGTAAATGGTGCCAATCCTTGCGGATCAATCCTTACATCAAATCTGCAACGAGTCTCTTGCTTGGGTGTTGCGGTACCAATCTGGCGATAAGTCTCTTTGCCCGTGCAAGCATCCACGTCGATGGCACTGATCGTGACGACAGTATTGGCGCAGCTAGAGAGAAACCCAACAACACGGATATCTGCAAATTCAACGTTGTTGGCTGTGTCAGGTACGCCAACCAGGAATTCCTCCACTCGAATGTAGTTGGGCACAGTGCTGCTCGCTTGAGTGGTGATGTGGAGGCTGATGCAGGTAATCTCCGATACAAGCATCTCGTTGGCACCATTTCGAAGGCCAGAATAAGTGATAAAGTCGCCGACTTTGAGAGGTACCATTCGTAGCGGATCTGGAGGGCTGAATGACTGCCCAGTACCGCGGTTCGAGCTCAGACATGTCTCGGTGTTT
The DNA here is from genome assembly GCA_003501895.1 of Phaeosphaeria sp. A1 3.1a. Lineage (NCBI taxonomy): Eukaryota > Fungi > Ascomycota > Dothideomycetes > Pleosporales > Phaeosphaeriaceae > Phaeosphaeria > Phaeosphaeria sp. A1 3.1a. Next base: position 115,852 of record QVXC01000033.1, read on the forward strand.
CCAGAGTGTGGAACACACATGGGAAAACCAGAGAACGAGGTGACGCTAGGGCTGCTGGTATCTGCAACCCACATGGGGTTGGTCTCTACCTTTGGAGCGAACAAGCCATCCGGATCATTGACTCGAACTTTCACGCCTCCAGTGACGGCAATACTTCCATCGGCGTTGATAGCCGTGATGTAGCCCTGGCTGAATTCGAGGCCGAAACGTTGGGCAACCGAGATTTGACCAGCAAGCACTGTGCCGTCGACGATATTGCCATACACGGTGGTTTCGAATCCACCAGCACCCGCCCCGCAGAGGTCCTTGAACGGGGCAAAGACAGTCGGGAATGCCACGATAAGATTCTTGGGCACTTGAATGTTGAAGCCATTGACCTGGATGGAGCCACCAGCATTGAACTCCGTGCCTGCAGTACATCTGTGAAACTTTTAGCTGACGATTGTACCATTGTGTATACATTGATGCTTACCCATCAAGGCTACCAACTACCCAGAAAGGTACAATGCTGGGTGTTTGGGCTAGGCCCAGGGAGACCAGAGACAGAAATGCCGAGTATCTTGAGAGAGCGTACATCTTGAGATGCAAAGAATGAATGTAAGATGGGATGATGTCCTCAAGTATGTCCGACCTCATGCTTTATATACCATTTTCTGGCAGCATCGTGGCTCTCATTTCCCCCGCATCGCCTAAGCTTGCTTGGTCTACATTTCAGCTAACTTGATAGTCCCAGCGTTTGTAATCCCATGATGTTGTCTGCAAGGGTCGCCTTTCCGTTGAGGTGATGAAGTCCGATGCTTGTTACCTTGCACCTCATCACATTATTCCGAGCACACTGCGTTGGTGGAGCCTTAGGCCCGAATGGCGTCTACTTTTGCTATTGCCAAGCCGTCGAGGTGAAAGGTGTTGCTCAGTGCCAGCAAGGCCGTCAAAGCCATGTGAATGTAATCAAGTTTGCAGACATTTGTTGTGCTATCAAATGGTCCCACACCTTTCTAGTTGAAGACAAAAGACAACCGAACCATAAAAAGATGTCGAGGTTCAGATGAAGTCTAACAGTACTGCACTTGAGGTCTGTTGCAGCCTCGTGGTGGGTGGGGGCGGCTGAAAGCTGCCAAGTAAAGCTCGTATGTTGTGCAGGGTACCTGCTTAGAGTCAGCCACTGGAAGTCCGTAGCTCAAAGAAATTGAGCAGTACAGACCCTGCAGACAGTTCTCTGAAGTTCAAACTGGCTGCTCTGGGGTTGAAGAAGTCCTCTTCATTGTAGCTATCATAAATTGTTTCCAGCTTCAACCCTATCATTTCCTCGGCATCAAAGCTGAAGGTTGAAGCCAGCGACAGTCGTATCACATTGCCATGTCGACGTTGCTCACAGAGCCTCGTGATGTCGCCTGCAGGTTGTTCTATTTCAGGAACAGGGGTTCCTCGGGAACGGCCCAGCCACGGGCCGCCTGTGGCCTACATGCACTGCAAGGTTCAGGAGGCAGTCATCGGAAGACGGTAAACTAGGCGACTGAGGTCTCGTATGGACACGGGTGGCTGCCCTAGACCACGTGTGGGTGTGAAACCAACAGCGAACGATGCTCGGCGCTGCAAGTGCGGGAGCATGCGCGGAGCTTCCGCTGGCTGGGCATTATTCTTCGCCTCTTAGCATACCGTAAAGAGTATTCTCTACATGTCGAAGTGCTGCGACCGAGGTCAATACAGGACTTCGGCGACATTGACGGTAATTAGGTGGGTTCCTAGGCAGGCAGACTCAGATCAGGTGAGGTACAGTTTGAACGCAATACACTCAGGAGTCTTCCTAGGTAGTTACATAGAGAAGAAAAGACGGGTTGGAACAGCAATACGAAAAGAGTCCTTTGCGCTTCGTATCTGGCTTGCGCAGTGTCAGTTGATAGGGTAGAAGGAAGGTGTAGTAGTCAAGCCTTTTGCGGAAGCTTCGGTCTAGTCTCTGCAGTGGAACAAGATGCCAGGCACGGAACGCCAAGAGAAGCGTCCGGAGCATGCATGCCACATCCTGCGGAGAGGAGAACTATTGAGAGAGATGTCCGGCTTGGTAAATTGTCCATGGATGCAGCCTGAAGACAAGGGTGGCGAGTCAGGTTGTGAAGTTTGCCGGTTGCGGCTCGCTCGTGAATGAAGATGGTTTCTACCCCACTTCGTCCCACCAAGCAGCAGTCTCTGCACCCCGCACATCTGCCATCGACGAGCAAAGCCTGCAGTCTGAGCTCAGTCTGCTCAAGGACAATAAATATGCTCGTTATATATTACATAAATTTAGATTTTTCCATCAATCATCCGATTCATCGGCCTAATGGCCCAATGGCAAGGCGCTTGACTACGATTCACATCTGACATCAAGAGATTCCAGGTTCGACCCCTGGTTAGGTCATCCATCGCTCACAGAGCATTTCCTTTTTGCTCGTGGCTATCACTTACGCGATGACGATGTTGTGCTTTGCTCTACCCTTGTACCAAAGCATAGAACACGAAGGAATAACGCTCAGAGGAAATCTGAGCGTGAACACTGACTTTTTGTTCTCTCTGCGGTTTCTCGCTCATATTGTACTACAGAGTTCATATAACGTTACTATCAAAGATGTGCAAGTCTATAACCTGGATAGCGCTGGTGACCACTGAAGCAGACCAAAGAGGGCTTTACAGAATGTCACTCGAGGTTCAAGCGACGAAGCGGTATGAACGTATAACACATATTTCCTCAACATTGTGGCTGTGTTGGATGTCGTGCATCCTGAGACAGCCTGTATGGTCGCTCATGATGGATCTTCTTGGAGACCAAGGATATTACTGGAGTCGATACCACTCAGTTCCAAACAAAACCCAGATATGTTCGAAGCTTATCCGACAACGTCAACACTCTCGCGGGACGAGATTCGTCTTATACGGTTACTCCCAGGCGCCTGGACAGACGACATACAGTGTGAGCTGGTGTACGACACACTAGCAAACGTCCGCCCTTATCACGCGCTTTCCTACGTATGGGGCTCATCAAAAAAATCAACAACAATCACACTGGACGGGAATGCTTTCGCCGTGACCATCAACCTCGAATCCACTTTGCGACATCTCAGACGCCCATCGGAGCACATTCTGCTCTGAATTGATGCGTTGTGTATTAACCAAGAAAATGACTCAGAGCGAACGCATCAGGTGAATCTGATGGGAAGTATTTACCGATCATCACAAGGCGTGTTGGTATATCTCGGTGATGGTATCGGTCGCAGCAGTCTCAGTAACAGTCCGAAGCTTGACAGGCAAGCTCCACCGTCAACCACATTCTTCGATGATGCAAGAGACGAGCCACACATTCAAAATGTCATGCAGCCAAAAGCCTTCCAAATATCCCTCAGGTCGACCAACAGCAAGATTGACAGAAGGATGAGAAAAACGATCGACGTTTTCTCTTTCATCCGGACTCTTGCATCCGTCGAGCATCTAGTGGATATACCTTGGCTGATATCCTGTAACGACGACTCCGAAGTCAAAGAAGCGCGACTACACATATTTGAGAACCTGCGGCGTCTCATGCACGCACCTTTCACACCTTGGTGGGGACGAATTTGGGTGGTACAAGAAGTAATCCTGCCACCACAGGTCACCGTAGTCTGTGGAACAGTATCCGCCCCTTGGACCATGTTTGCACGGGCTGCTTCACAGTTTCTGCATCATTTGCACCACTGTTGTGCAAAGAAATTGGAACATCTCCCAAGAGATCTGGTGAATGTGCTCCAAGACTTTGGCGAGTGCGTCATCGACATCAACAATCTGAGAAAGGCTTTCTCTGAAGAAGCCATTTCTATGACCCAGACGAATCCCCAAACAGCCGTGTCTAATTGTCACAATTTGCCAACAGAGCAAAGATCTCTGGCGTCTTTGTTGAGACGCTTCAGGAGTAGAAAAGCCTCCGATCCTCGCGACAAGGTCTATGCGCTCTTGAGCTTAGTACAATCTCCTCCACATAGACCACCATTGATACCAGACTACTCGCTGAGTAGTGCCGAAGTATACATCCTGGCAACTGTTGAGTCTATATACAGCTCTGCATCACTTTCGGTGCTCACTTTCGACAGCGCAAGAAAATTTCGACATGACCTACCTACCTGGGTTCCGGATTGGGAATCACCAGGAGACTTCAGCAACAACACAAGATTCGATGCTATGGAAACATACGACGCTTGTCCGGTGCAGTCCATGAACTCTGATACAGTCATTTTTGACGGCAAAACTTTGATTGTCGAGGGATCATGGATCGACTATGTCTCGAAAAGTGGGCCGGTGATGCTGTCGGATAGCCCTGAGACATTGCAGAAGACGTTGGAGCGATGGATATCCGTCTACAGTGAATTCGGAAGTGAGTCTGACAAATCTGTCATCTCAAAAGACGGATTTGTAGAGGACAAAGCGAAAATCATGCAGACATTCTGGAGAGTATTATGCGCCGGTGTGATCGTGTCACCTGCGCCAAGCGGCCATGCAGACACTCCTTTCCGGCGCATGGTAGACGACGACGAACTTATGTTTGTGACTTGGGCTCTCACATCGAAGCAATCGCCCTTTGATCAAGGACATTGCTTCGAAGAGAAAGCTCATCTCGGACACTACATTTCACCATTTGGAAGGCAATGGTTGGATTTCCTCGAGTTTGAGATGGCGATTCCGAGGACAGCGATCCTGATGATAGTCGAACATTTCTTCTTGCTTTTCCCGGATGCTTCGACACGCAAAGATATTGTCGATCATGCACTCCGAACAGCTTCTTTTGATGTGAGGCAAGGAGGTCAGGGAGGAAAAGACCACAAGACACTGCTGGACTATGCGGCGTTGGACATGGCCCAAGTCCGATACTTGCAATGGAAAAAGGATCTGAAGAAGATGACGACGGAGATGCAACTCGTAACCAGCCAGGAGTATCCAAACATCCAATCCCAAGAAGATCTCGACTGGGATGATGAATTGGAACAACGCCGCCTAAGAGCATGGTCAGAGGTGCCATGGTCACACGTGCTTGAGCTGGTCAGGTCACGCCTTCTGCAACGACTAGGCAACGCTTCCAGAACCGCTCAGATCCCATACGATGTCCAAGCCTCGCTCATCGAACGCTCCATCGTCTCTGCGACAAAAGCTCGAAAATTCTTCATCACTTGTCAAGGCTTCGTCGGTCTCGGTCCGGCCGATCTGGACATAGCCGATGCACTGTACATTCTGAAAGGGAGCAGGACTCCCTCCATTCTCCGGCTACACAATCGCACGAACATCTGGTGCGGCGATGCGAAGTGTAGTGCATACAGGGCTTTCGAGCAATACAAGAGCTCGTTATACATTCTGGCGTGCTATTGTCCAAAATGTCTCGAGGAGGAGAAATGGTGCGCGGGTTGTATCGGGCAATGTGCACCGCATTGTTACAAGGTGATTGGAGACTGTTACGCACTCGGTTTTATGGACGGACAATCTGTGGAGGAACATATACGTAAGCCGAATAGCCATAGTTGGATGAAGATCAATTTGCTGTAATGTAGTCATGTGCCGCAATCGGCGATGGAAAATGGCAGACAGACTCAAGCTTTACATTCATAACTTTCTCTATCCCGATTCCTCTTCCCCTTATCTTCCGCCCTCTTCTTTCTCATGAAAGGGAATTTGTACTGACAAATCTATCTATTCACTAGATTAACTCTTCTTCTTATTCCAAAATCTTCCCACATGCCTCTTTTTGAACATCCCCCTTTCGCTTTTCGCTAACATTTCCTGACGTTCAATTCTCGGGTTTTTCTGAAACAGCTACTGATCTTTTTTCAATAATCCTCCTACTTCTCCTCGCTCTTGATCTATCCACCAAACCTCTTAACCCCTCACCACAAGTCTTCTTCCTCCCGCGTGTGGTGGCTCTGGCAGCACCCAGGTGATCTGCAGAACGCAACAACTCCAATGACAGTATTTCTGGGAGTCGTAGCATCCTTGTGGATTCTTCCTGGCCGACTTTCAAGCATACATCATTGAGCACTCGATCAGTACACAGGCTTTAGTGGAAGGCTTGCCTAAGGCCCTTTTTGCTGACACGGCGTTGATCATACGGCAAACTGTTGGCGCAAACCGTTTGAAAACGACCTGTCAACCTCCACGAACCTCTGCCACTATCCGTTGATAAGCTGTGTTACCTGTTCTCGTGTTCGAACCAGGCGGCAAGGACATCCCTACTAACCGCGTCCCAAGAGTACTAACACGGACCGCAACTATGAAGCTGAATTTTCAACAACATGACTCTGGCAGAGCACGAACTGGTTCTCTCAGCAAGGACAGTGGGTCGAAGTCGGACTGCTACCAGTCGTTCAAGGACTCTTCCTGGGTGTTGGCGCATTGTTGTGATATTGGTCTTCTGCGGCTCATCGTGTTGTGAGGCCACCCAGGCAAGGTTTTCAGCTGTATAACAACGGGATGATAGGAAGAGTATCCGCAATCGCGCATGTTGTACTACGGCTCTGCCTTGTTTTGTTGGTTGATACCCCGCGCGTGAGTGGTGCGGAGCTATTCGAAGATGAAACGTCGTTCCTCGTGACGCGGTCTGTTGAGTGTCCGTGGGCGGGAAGTTGCCTCGCCAACGCTCCTTCCGAAAACAAACCGACTCGCGCGCACTACCATTAGCAGGTCGCATCCACCAAGTCAACGCGATCACCACCAGCATTGCATCACTTTCGACTTGTGCACAGCATTACTCGGACTTGCATCTCTGCTGCCATTCTGAACAACACATCGCGCCCTGGACGCGTACATACTCTCATTACCACATCGATCATCCGCTCCCCGCCGCTACCTCCTACACCCACATTCCTCGCATATCCCGACCGCCTCCAAAGTGCGCTTCCCCAAGTGCACGGCGTAGCGCGAACTCGATCTCCATTCCCGTGCGCCCGGTGCATGCGTTGTTGAAGAGTCTGCTGGCAGGTCTGCAGTCACCATGGACACGAGCTACCTCGCCCAGCAGGTCACCACCATCATCGGCCAGCTGCATGGCCTGTTCGATGACATCGGTGTACCCAGCCATGAGCGGGACTCGCGCGAAGCAGAGGTATGCGATACTCACTCTGCGACCAGCGCATGTTACTCACGTGTCTGCAGCTCTTCTCTGCCCTCTCTGAAACGCTCCACAACCAGCTGCGACAGGTCACCAACGAGAAGCATGAGATGACCGAAGAGGCGCAGCGCCTCGCCACGACCATCAGGCAGATGGAGGCCTCGCTCGAGGACAACAAGCCCAGCTCCAACTACGAGGACCACGACAGCACCCCTATCACATACCCCTTGACGCGCTGCCTGCAGAGCCTGAAGGAGAAGCACAGCGCCGTCAGCAAACTACATCGCGAGCGCTTTGAGCAAGTCCGGAAACTCGCCGAGGCTCTTGAGTCATATGCGTCGCATCTCGAGACATCGTTCGTCCAGATCAAGCTGCCGCCCACTGGACAGAATGCTTCCGTTTCGCCATCCTTCGATATCTCCCACTCATACGTTACGAAGCTGGATAATGAGTTCACGCGCGTTTACGAAGAGTACACGCGACGCATCAACACAGTTCAGACCCTCTCCCAGGAGATCATCCAACTGTGGGCAGAGTTGGGAACACCACAAGCGCAAACAGACAGCGCGATTGTGCAGTGCCATCGGGACGCGCCGGAGCAGCTAGGTCTGCACAAGGACGACATTGCGCAGCTGAAGGCGAAGAAGGAGCGCTTGGTTGAGGAGAAGCGCAGCCGAGAGCGACGACTGGGACAATTGCGCGGGACCATTGAGGAGCTTTGGGAGCGCCTGGGTGTTGAGCAGCAGGAGCGTAAGCAGTTCTTGATCAGTAACCGTGGCTGTGGTCTGCGAACCATCAACGAGTACGAGGACGAGCTGGCCAGGCTCAACGAGCTCAAGCGCCAGAACCTACACTTGTTTGTCGAGGAAGCGCGATGCAAGCTTCAGGAGCTCTGGGATGCGCTGTACTTCTCAGAGGAAGAGATGCTCGACTTCACCCCCGCTTTCTCCGACGTCTGCAGCGATGCTCTTCTCTCAGCGCACGAAGCTGAGATCGCCCGCCTTGAAGCGCTCAAGGAGCAGCGACTGCCCATCCTGCAGAAGATCGACCGACACCGAGAACTCATCAAGGAGCGCAACGACCTCCAGCAATCGAGCCAGGACGCCTCCCGTCTGATGGCGCGTGGACAGAAAGGTGAGAAGCGTGACCCAGGAAAGCTGCTCCGCGAAGAGAAGATGCGGAAACGCATTGCGAAGGAGCTCCCCAAGGTCGAAGCGGTATGTATAGCCCTTCTTTCATGAATTGCACGATGCTAATTGAGCACAGGAATTGAAGAGCACCCTCGAGACGTGGGAAGATGAGTATGGTCGGCCATTCCTCGTACACGGCCAGCGTTACCTTGACGAGTTGTACGCTGCGGCCTCAAAGGCAGCTCCACCGCGCGCGAAGACACCCTCAAACTCGAGCATGCCAGCCAAGCCAGTGACTGCGACAAAGTCTGGGCCTCCAAGCCGTCCTGGAACTGTTCGCGGTCCTCCCCCTAGCCGTGCAAAGACGCCTGTCTCCAACTTTGGTGCGAGTGTGTCGCGGAATCCTCTTGCCAGCTCAGTCATGTCATCTGCTGGTCAAAAGAGCCCCTCAAAGATTCCAGCCCGCGCTCCGTTGAAGAATTTGCAGCATGGAGGGAACTCGCCTGAGCGTCGGCCTCCTCCGCCTTCTCGAGAAGACTCGTCCACTATTCGAAAGATGCCTCCTCCCATGGCACCTCCGCCACGCATGAAGGACCTCTTCGTTCCACCGGAGCCTGCCGAGACTCCCATGAACCGCTTCGAGTTCAACCGAGGAGAGCGAAGCGAGAGCATTATCCGAAGCATACAACCAGAGGACCCTTACGATGACCGGCCATACATGTCACACAACCAGAGCATGCGCGGATATGCTCCGTCATATCCACCCCCGTCACTGTCGTCCTCAAGCAGTCGTCAGATCTCTCAGACTTCTTCGACTGGCACGGGTGCGACGATGCAGTCAGGTTCTGAGAACTGGGAGACTTTCAGCGAGCAGTCCGATGATCCGCCCGAGCACGACAATGACTATCACCAGTATCGACAACGGCAGATGAAGCGATACACTCCTGAGGGTGGCCATGCTTCAAGCCCGCGGGGGGTCCAAGGCAAGAAGATCCGAAGCATCCGTAATGTCGACGGAGGCGAGCTGATGATCGAGAACGACGGCCGACTGGTGCGCGTAATCGAGGGCTCAGAGGCTGGTTGGACTGACGACGGTGACTACTGAAGCGTCTGAACAGCTGCTCGTCATCTTCTTCTTACTCGATGAACTTACGCCCACGCTTTGCTTGACTGACGGTCGAGTGGCCCCCACGTAACGGTCTCCCAAGCCTTGTCTTCCTCCACGCGCCGCAAGCGCTTCGACTTGCGTGTTTGTTACTCTTCGACTCAGCTCTTTGCATATCATCACCTGTAATCCTTACACCAGACACGGCTCGAGCCGGCTGCAGTCTGCTGAAAATTTTCTTCTCGACTCATTCTACTTGGACATTTTGGCGGATCAGTGGAAGGGAGATTCGCCACGTACTCCGTCTGCAGGCATGTCACCGCTACATGTTAGACCCTGCATATGTCACCAAAAATTCTGGGAGACGTTTGCATGTTTCTGCTCTTGATCCTGCCTATTTTTCGAGCAGGCCTCTTTCTACCTTCTTCTTTCTACATTTTGGGCACGGGCGTACAGTGGGGCTCAAAGGCGTTCTGGAGCGGCGGCATTGTTTTGGATAGTCCTAGGCAATGCTTCTCTTTTTCTTTTTGCTGGTCTCTTGACGCCTTTGTGTGCGCTGAAGCGAGGCATTGCATATTCGGTATGCACGATGCGAGAGTGGGCGCGATCAGCGCTTTTATGCAGAGAGACGTGTACTACTACGATTGCATGGAGAAGAATCAAGACATGATATTCAAAGTTCTGCTTGCTAGTTGGACATGTGACTGATGGACGTGGGTGACTAACGTGAACATGCAGGTGCCAAGGGACTTTTCCGGAGGTGCAGATATTCAATCAAATTAAATCCTCGGTCGGAGAACGATATGCAGGGTCGAGTCTGCGTTGTCGAGATTACTTCTTGCACGCAGGATTTATGTGCGGTGCAGATATTATGGATATCTTGGTATGCAGAGCCACCATATAGACTTCGAACCTGCCATTTCAGTACAAGATTCGGTACTACCCAATGCAGAAGGTGTCGCGACTAGACTCCGCGGGCATCATTCAAACGTCTATCCTGAACATCAGTGACATTCAAAAACATCCACTGTTGCGGCACACTCTCCACCACAGTAATAGCAGAGATCATGCGTGGAGAATTGAGTATATTGATCCCGCAGCAGCCGCTGACGCAGCGATTCTGAGTGGCCGGTCAACACACCCTCTCCCATGGGGCGGATGCACCCCGCAGCCCACGATTGCGATGCTAGCGGCTGCAAGACAGAGTTACGTGCATTAGCCACTTGGGACAAGATAAGCATGCGCACGCTGAGAGGCCAGCGGAGACAGCGTCCGTCCGGTGAGGCATGGATGGGGGTGGGAGTCATCTTTACATGGCGACGGTGAGATTGTAAGCAGTATTGGAAGACGGCTTTCTTTTTTTGCTGTCAGGTGTTGTTCGAGGTGGCGGACTTAGTTCCTTTGTTGGAGTGGCTTCGAGAGTGTCGCGTGTGTTCCAGAAGACACGGCGGCGGGACGGCAGGGCTGAAGAAGGAGATGGTCAGCCAAATCGGCGCGGGCCAATCAGGGGGCCCTTGTATCAGCAACAATGGAGGGCATGGATTGTCGTCGCATGCTGCGGAAGTGGCCGGGGCTGCCGAGTCGCATGCCTTCACTCGCCGCCTGCACGCGGATCAGCAACGTGGAGGCCTCTGAGACACTGTGGGCGCTGCGAATGCGTGGCCTCTCAGCCGCGGCGGTGCCTGAGCTGCAACGAGGCCCAGCCGCGCGCCGTGACACTGCAGAGCGGTCTGGTGCTGAGCTCGATAACACATGTGAGCCCACGCTGGTTGCCTGTGCCCTTTATTACCTATCGGCGAGGTCCCGATAACCAACCCTCCCGCAGTCCTGCAGCGTCCGTCATATCCCCGGATTCCCATCCTTATCGCAGCACCACACCTCCATATACCTATCGCTCTGCTGCCTCGCACAGCATCTCTCGCCTCCTTCCTCGTTCTACCTGCTCGGCATCCCAACTTCTGCATATTAATTTCATCTGATCTCCATACGGCCACGCTCGGCAAAATCGGACCCTGCAGCTGTGATGTTCCTTACGGGCTCGTTGTGGTCCAGCCGTCCAATCCCATAACAGCAATAACGTAAAAGCAATCGAACCGCACGCCGGTCAAAACGTCACAGACCTCTAGCCGTACCTGGGAGCCACCGATCCTTAGTCACGGGGGGGAACGCCGTCAGGGCCTACCGCCGCCAGCATGATGTACTCGCCAAGGTCCTATCCATATCTCCAACAGTCTCCCCCGTCGCCGCGCAGCAAACCCGCGAAGATGGGCACACGAGCTGCCAGGAACCCACTCTCTCCGCGATCCGTGAAACCTGCAGAGAAGCAAATACCTACTAGTGCTCCGTCTATATCATATCCTGAACCGAAACCGGTGCAGCCCACACCTGCCATGCATTCGCATTCGAAGCCTGTGGTCATTCCGCCTCGCATGCCTTCTCGAACAGTAAACTCGACGCAGACGGTGAGGACGCGAGGTCAGAATGGCGGCAGGCCGTCGCGCACTTCGTCGACACACAATGCGGACGCAATTCCTCCCGCCGTCGCTGCCTTGCTCGCCGTTACCGCGATTCCCAAGATGCCCCAACGTCGTCGCAAACCTGCTGGTGTAGACCGGAGGATATCCATGGACGAGCTGATTCAAGAGTGGAAGCAAGATGACTCGGAAGCTCCCGCCTCGATTGTTGGCTCGCCGTTGGATTTGCTGCTTGGGCGTGTGGAAGAGTCGGAAGACGAATATGGCAGCTTGCAGAGCATAGAGCAAGAGAAGGAAATGTTCTCGACATCGCGGTCAATATCAAGCGAGTCGCTGGCTGATCTGCCTCCCTCGCTCGACTACGACGATCCTTCCTTTTCCTCGCATTGGGATAACCTCAGCACCCCCGATTCCATAAGTCGCAAATCGTTACCCGAGCGCAGAGAGCGCATTGTGTCCTCACCTCCCAAGGAGGACTGCGTCTTGGATCACCCTCTGCTCCATTTTGGCCCCGAAGAGACGAATGAGATCATCACAGCAGACACAGAAGAAATGATCGATGCACTTCCAGCAACAACGGCACGCTTCAAGTCATTCAAGTCCAACTTGACCGCATCTCTACAGGCACTCAAGTCTGCCGCCAAGAACTTTTCCAACTTCACTGCACCAAGCGTACCCCCGGACGACTTCCTCACACGATCACTTCTCGCACCCAAATTTACCAGCGAAATGCGCCCCAAGCATGTCGAAGGCCTCCCCTCTCCCGCTCTTCGACGGTACCTGAATCCTCAGCCATCGCCCATCTCACCCACGGAATTATCAATGCATCTCCACGATTCGCTCATGATCGACGCTGACGCAGACACCCATGCGCCGATGATCCAAATGCAGACATACGACCGCCGGAGCCGCAGCAAGAGCCGGCGACGCACCTCGGACCCGTACTCTGAAGCAGGACGAGCACTGTCGTCGGCGCCCACAGTGCGTCAGCGCGAGCCCAGGGAGAACAGCGACTTTTTGCGCGTCATTGTGCTCGAAATGAACATGCGGCGCGTCGGCAAGCTAGACAGCAAGGCCGTCGGCAAGGCACGTATCTGGCTGCCGCCAAGGAAGCCCGGATCTACCAAGACACCTGCCTTTCAGAGCGCAGGCGGTGTGCCGGATAGATGGACTGGAATTATTGCGGATTGAAGGGAAAATGCACTACTCTACCCAGAGTGGATATTTTGGGCAACCATTTTCAACGGTTGTTTGTGGCCGTTGGGCACGCACGCAGACGGCAGCACTGCGGCGCGCAGGACCCTCGCTTGGTTCACCTCCCACACACGACATGCACCTCGGGCCCTTGGACTCCTTTGGACAGCGAGCATACACGTGGACGCGCAGCATAGCAAGTAATCTTGGAAGGACGACTCGTTTGACGTCAGACGCACACCCATCCCTTGCAATCAGCCACTGTTGCGCCGAAGAAAGAGCGCGAAACATGTACGATGACTGACGTCTCATCGGAACACTTTCCGCATAGCGAGGACGAGCTGGCATACCGCGCGAAACGCAGCGCAACGCAACCCGCTTCGCATCAACCCTTCCGGTGTCCCTTATCGCAAGTGGCGACGAAAACACCATTCACGTGCGCAAAACCTGCACGTGTCCAGAAGACCGTGCCACATCACCGGGTCCAGCCTCATCTCGTTCCTGCATCTTGGCCACACCCATCTGCGCACATGAGGCTCGTCATCTCAAGATGGGTCGCACGCGAGATGCCTGATGCGCTGGGGTGGGGTGGGGCTTTCTTCCTCTGTCCACGCCCCCCTCCGCGGCGTCACTCGGCTCGCTCGGCGGGGACCGGCAACAGTGGGGGTCGCGACAAGCGATGCGCAAGACCGTTGTCGGAGTGGGACTCTTTTTTACATGTTTGCATCGAGCAATTTTTTGCGAGCGTATTTGGCCGAGCTGGCTTTTTCTTTTTTACTTGTAGTTCTGGGCGCATGGGAGTACTTGGTCGGAGTATGGAACGATGCATCTGCATTTGTACGAGGCGGTCAAGAGCTGATCGCCATTCTTCTTCTTTGTAACTGCGTAACGCGGCATGTCATGCATAGCATCTTTTTTTATGTTACGCGTCGGTGGTGGGAGTGTAGGCTATGGCACAGTATAGTACAGCAAGAGAACGATTCGTTGTCAACTTGTGTGTTAGATGGTATATTAGGACTTCAAAGTCACCCCCACAACAATCAATGAACATTGCAAAATGGTATATATCTCTATATCTCGAGCTGTCTTGACGATGTAGAAGTCTATGTAGTGAAGTGGCGAGGCGTAGTAGGAACCGGCCCAGCTAGGCTTCAAAGCAGATCCCACATGAACGATCCTATAGACTAGAATCGCGATTCCACCAAGTCGATGACTCGAAGTTCCAAGATCTCGACACTGCCGTGCTCAGGTGATGAGGGGCACGAGATTGATTTCCTGTACATCCTGCGCAGATACAACGAGTATAGATGTTCGAGCTCTTGAGTCCAGCACAGCACGCGGCATTAGGTCGCACAATCTCGACCCTCTACCTATTTACTTAGTCAGGCCGACATGATTCCGTACACCACGCACTGATCACGGAAATGATGCGTCGAATGCTAGATATATTGAATGCATCTACATTTGGAGTAATTCTTCAAAAAGTACCTCATGCTCGAAGCATTTCTAAACTCCTACCCTTTCCCCCCGAACGCCTTGCTCAAACCTTCTCCCCAAACCTTGCACAAAGGAGAAACTATTATAAACTTCACTCACGCAAAACTCGCCCACCCCATATATAGCACCGCCAAATTCCTCTCATCCGTCGCCTGCTGAATCAACTCATTCACCGTCGCCCTCGTACTCAGCGTCTTACTCAGCTTCTTCTCCACCACACTGAGCGCTCTCCCCGCCTCACCCGCCTGCTCCTCCTTCTCCCTCTTCTTATGACTATCATGCACAACGACCTGATCATCCAGCACACCCGACGGCGCCGGCGTGCTTCCCGGCCCAACTGTACCTGCCCTTGTCCCATTCTGTGCGTTGGTGTCTTGATTCCCCTCTTGCATGCGCTTCGCCTTCGTCGGCGTAACGCTCCAGTTGACTAAAGGATCATACCGCAGTACATTCAGCAACGTCATGATCGACTCGCGTTCCTCGCGCAACGTATCCATCGTGAACTCGCAGCTGCGGCGGAACACGCCTTCTGTCTTGGTATACCCCATAGCGTCCACGAGATCGCGTGTAAGGCGGAACGGCACGACTTCGGGGATGGGCAGCACGCGACCGGCTTCAAAACTCACGCCGAGATCAATGTGCACGACTTCTCCGGACTTTTCGTCGAGCAGGATGTTGTGGCAGTGTCGGTCGCCGAGGCCGAGGACGTGGCCTAGGATGGAGATGGCGGCTGTCGAGCGCGTGTATGCAAGGCGCCGCTCGAACCATTCGTCAGGGTCTTGGAAGCGCTCCAGGAGAAAGTAGCGGAGAACAGGATGGAAGTTGTCGGCGATCTTTTGCCAGACTTTTGTGCGTGTGCTGAGCGAGTCTTGTTGCGCGGCGCCGATTTCTTTCCGGCAGCGGTCGTACTTGTAGTCGTTGGGATAGTAGCGCTCGTGCGCGGGCACAACCCAGGAATGCAGTGGAGTTGTGTTTTGGACGAATTCCATGAGACCTGAGCGCGTTGAGAGAGGTAGGACTTTGTAGGTGCGGATACCGATGTTGCGAATGCGTGTTGCTGTGTGGTTGCGGAGTAGTCTGGAGACTTGATCAAAGACTTGCTCCATGATAGCATCTTGACGAAGGTCGTCGTTGCCGGATTTGAACTGTCTATGTTAGTACTTGCATACCGCAATCGAGTCAATTTACCTACCAGCTGTTTGTACAACTTGCCATCCGTACCAACAGCCGTGATGACCTTCGGTGCGCTGAGACCATTTGCAATGCTCATAGTCGATTTGAATCTCTGGATCCTTGGCAGATCATTGTAGTTCATGCTCGCTCTGACCTCCACGTGAATGGTGGCTGGCGGTACGTTGAGCCTTGGGACTTTACCATTGAGTGCCTGCGACTCCTTGTATCTGTCCAGTGACAGTTCCCGACCATACTGCGTACTCTCCTTCTCACCCTTGAACATGGCCAAATGGTGATATATCTCGTTGGAATGATAGATCGCGCTCCAATATGGGCGCGATCGTGAGTCCTTGCTCAGAGCGCTTGCGAGTGCTCCGGCAGCTTTTTGGCGGGATCGTGCAGACTCGTCCTTAGCACGAACGATCTCCTCGCGATTCGGGCTGGTTGTCTTCATCTGTATGGCAAAGATTTGGTGCATGCCATGGTATGGATGCTCGACGCATATGCGGAAGACAAGGTCGCTCAACAGGTGCTGGAAGTCGCTCTCTTCCGCTTGCAGGCGGGAAGATAGTTGATTCATCAGGAGCGCGAACTTACCACTAGGTACGTTCTTCAGATTTGCTTTGACTGCAGTGTTGGCTAGACTCGTGTCGGCATACTCCAACCACAGCGAAAAGACACGGAGGGCATCGTGGTTGTATTCGTCGCTGGCAGCCAGTGATAGTAGGTAGTTTTCCAAGCATTGTCGTAGGAACTGCTCGCGAGTCTTGCGCAACCTCTCGTATTCAGCATGATCAAGGTCGTACCACGTCTTTGCGCGGCGTGCATTCCTACTGTACGCATCGCGCATGCTCTTACTCTTGTCTGTTTTGGCAAGATTGGTGAAGTCAGTATATTCCTGGAATTTTCGATCCATGACCGTCTTGATCCTTTCCATGTCTTCTGCTGCCTCTGGGCTCTGAAGCTGCTTGTCGCAAAAGAGGGCGAACTCGTGGAAGACTTGAGCGGGTCCCGGGCCCTGCTTCTGGCCTTTCAGCTCTAGAATGGCTGGCTCCAGATAGTCTTGCATAATACCATCAGGCTTGGCAAGGCGAGCTTCTGCAAGATGATGGCCCTGTCAGGGTTAATGAACAATTCCAGCACCGACTTTGTGATTATACATACCAATCGCGCAAGGAGGACTGGCAAACTCAGATCAATGTTCTGGGAATCGAAATCGGCGTGCTCGATGAGATGCTGGCGCATGCGAATTGAGATCTCAGTTTCACCCTGCTCCCAGAGCACGTTCGCCGCCTCATGCTGAGCTGTAGCCTCGATATCTAGCCCGACAGTCTTACAGTCTGACACGATATCGGAGAGGTATGTCACGCTGGCTAGCGAGTCCTGCAGTGCTCCGTGTTTGCGACCGATGGTGGACGATGCAACAAGAGTTTCCACCTCCATATTACGGATAGTGCCGGTCCTGGCGTGCAAAGCGTCCACAAGCATGCGATTGGAGCTCAGAACATTGAAGAGAGTCTCGCGACAGGATAAAAGCTGCCGTACGTCACCGAATCTATACACACATTAGTATACGTCCAGCTCGAAATCGATGGTGAATGTCACTAACTCGCCGGCCCTCATCCACTTCTCCCTGGCCTTCATGCGGTCCCAAGTATCCAGCAGGTGCTCGGAGCGCTCGGCTCGGACCACTTCATCTGCTTCCGTCAAGGCTCCCAAAGTCCGCAGGCGGATCTTGGTCGGAACTGAGGAACTGCTTTGGCCCGAAATAAAGTTCATGGTAGCGAGGAGCTGGCGTTCAAAGTTGTCCTTTGCCTCTCCCAACGATTTCGCGAAGTGGAGACCTTGGAATGCTTTGAACAGTGTGCTTGCTTCGGTGTGATTTGTTTCAGGAGCTTTGATATCCCATTGGCCAAGTTTGCGCGCCGTGTGTAATGTACTTTCAACGACATCGTCGCCGTTGTCATGGAAGTGGTCGCTTGAGAGTAGAGAGTGCGTCACACTGTTCATGTTGAGTGTGATCAGCGATTTCACAGTACCGCGAGAATCTGACGGATCCAAGGCATCTGACCGACGCATTTGGCTGTCAAGACGGGCGCCACGGAAAAGCAGGCTTTTGACACCATCGCCCTCGTACTCGAGACGGTCAAGCACAGAGGAGAGACTTGACTCTCGTTCTACGCCGTAGAATGAGTCCGGGTCGTCCAGATTCTTGTAAATGGACAATTGTAGGTTCAAGGGTATCCTGGGGGCTTCAACCAAGACGGATGATCTCCTTGTACTTGGTTTCACGACAGGTTGCCCAGATGATGTCTCTGCGAAGAGCAATGCGCTTCTATACATGGCGCAAGTATCTGCGGCTTGCGATGCTCGGAGGAAGTCAATTTGTAGCCAGCGATCTCGATCAACGCGTGTGACTTCTTTCGGTACAGGTTGACTGCGAAGGTAGAGAATGGACTCGATCAAGATCCGGACATATGGTGCTGTTGCAGAATTGCACGCCTCGAACCATGACACAAAGGCGCTGGACAAGCACTGACGGACTTTACGGTCACCATCGAACTCATCTAATAGTACGAGATGGAGGATATATGGCAAGAGTCTTTCGGCCATGTGCTCGATGCCTTCAAGTAGATCGGAAAGGGATCCAAGAATGGGGTCAGGGTTGTCGGGTGAGGTACTGCATAGTGCAATTGCAAATCCGCGAACCCACAACGACACAGACTTCGTCGTAGTGAAGGAGACTGCCGCTTCTAGAGTCTCCGCCAGAGTTGACACTGCGGATCGCGAGCGATCTGGGATGTACAGTCCGAGAGCTTTGCCAATCTCCTTGGGTATTGTCCTGTCCATCTCAGTAACATAATCCCGATCTGCCTGAGGCAATCGGGAAATCAGCCGCCTAAGAGAGTCTTCTGCCAGGCTGACCTCTGCGCGATCGTCGCTGTAGAATAAATCGATGACCTCGCGAATGATGGCTTCCCTTGAAGCTCTGCCCAGCGTGTCCTTGGACGACTGAACCAAGAGCTTCCAGGGCTTTGACTGTGTCGCATTGCGTCTTACTTCCCCATTCGCACTATAAGCTCGACCAAGAACCTTTGCCGTCCACAAAAGATAGCCTTCTCCTATCCCGCTTCGGCGGCAGGATTCCCACACGAATGGGGCGTACTCGGCAGCGTCTTCGTCTCTGCCCAATACATCATCACGAGCCATAGAAGCAGGCTGGAAGTTTTGGCAGAGTAGGTTCAATGCGACCTCCCGAGAGGTTTTGTTGAGAAGTTTCCGACCTGATTTGACATCGTCAAGTATTTCGAGGAGCAATTTGCTCTCTTCACTACCGCGCATCGAATTGCCCTCTGCTGTAACCTGAGACGCTGCAGCAGTAATGAGCCTGAAGGCCTGTATAGATGGTGTGCGTTCGCCCGCGCTCATCGCATCGGCGTGCATCTTGAGGTATTCAGAAAGCCACTTGTGGAATTTGCCCGCGGAATTCATGGTTGCTACATGTTGTGACTGCTGTGTCGTGCTTTCTTGTGTGGATCCCAGGAATACTCGAATGGATATGAGAATCGAAAGGCCAATGCCTGTCAGGAATGCAAGATGCTTTCTCAAATAATGGATGCCTTGCTCGAACAGATATTGCATGATCCCTACAGTATCCTCGGCACACTGTACATCGGTCAAAAACGGACGGAGGGATTGAAGCGTCATTTGAAGTGGATAGCCCTCTCGAGCTACTGGGCCAGCAAGAGCGACGACAACGCGGATCTTGCGAATGACCGAACGGGCATACAAAGACCCTAGCGCTGGATGGATGCAATCTAGCAATGACCGCAAAACGTAGGTATAGGTGCTCGGTGACCAACAATTGGCAGGATCGTCGGCGGTCCGCCGGCAGAGTCTTTCTACCTGATCTGGTAGATAGAATGCGGAAAAAGAGGGCTCTATACCAATGTTCAGATCCTGGGTCGACTGACTGATACCGGTAATTGTATCCATGGTTCGTGCGGCTGATTCAAATGCAGCTTTCTTTTCGAAAGCCGTCGTAACCCGCTCTTCATGGTCGATGGTTTGGAACATGTAGCCGAGAATCTGTGGGAAGTACCTTCGTATCAGCTGATAATAAGTATCGCCCCCCACAAGATCTTTAAGCAAGTTCATACTGCTCGGCTCTCCCTTGTTACGGGCAGCGCCTTTGCATGTATCCCAAGCAAGGGTATAAGCTGCTGCTTTGCCCATGTATTTGGACAGAAGATCCGACATTGGAGTACCTAATTGGATTGATAAGTATTCCACCTCGTCTTTTCGACCAAACATCATAGCTTGGCCAACCGCATCCGCCGCGATATCATGGAAGAGTTCGCTGATGTTCGCGTAGCCAAACACGATATACGGGACGTCTGCGAAGACTCGTCCACGTTCTAGCCATGTGCAGATGACTTGTGACGAAAAGAGGCGAAACAGAGCCTGTGAGTCTTTGAGGTTCCGTGATCGCGCGACGTTGGCTACGCAGCGTTTGGCATGTTGGTCTGCACCGTGGACAGAACCCGCGGTTGCGAAGATGATATAGATGCAATGGCGAAGAAGCGTGTGCCACTGCGATGCTAACGTGGATAACACCAACAAGCGTATGGCAATGCCTTCCAAGCCGTCGTCGTTGCCTGGCAAGCTGCTATCGACATCTCTCAAGATTTTGTCATGTTCTGAGAGCACAAAGTCTTCGAACATAGTCGGCAATCGCTTAGCAATGTGGTGCTTTACAATCATTTCGCTTCGCACAAGCAGCTCAAACAAACTTGTGCGAACTGATGGTATCTTGCGATTCTTCCCTAGCTCTGGATGGTGCTTTAGAAGACTGTGCAAGAAGACTGCAATGACCTTCTGTAGATTTGTTGACTGTCTGACTCCACCTTTTTCCATTTGCTTGACATAATAGGCATAAAGCGCTTCCACGTTGTCGTTGAGATCCTGGGCATCGCGGTCGGTAGTATCGTATCCCCAAAGTAGAACAGTGCCGATCAACACCTCGACGAGCATGCCGTTCGCGACTTCTGACGTGTTATACTCACGTGCCCGTGGATCGATGAGAACCTCTTGGTATCGTTCGAGTAGATTCAGGCAGTCGAGACGTGACATCTGGAAATCGCAGTTCCACAGGCCACGAAGGAACTGACGGGCACGCAACAGATCGCTTTCCTGGAGAGTTACGAGATAGTCGATGAATTGTGTTGGAATCTGCTCAACGACTGCGTCTTTGTCTTCGGGAAGTGCAGCTACCAGTCGGAAATAAGCTGTACATGATGCACGTCGAGCATAGACATCGCTTTCAGCGGGCAGATCATGTCGAGGCACATCAACTTCCGAGCCAGTAGCATTAGTAGTGGCTTGCGAGTCCACTGCGTCGTCTACGTCCATAAAGTCATCGTCTTGTGCATAAAATGACTGCTTGACTTCTCTTCGCTCCACCAAAGCCACGGAGAGATGCTGAGCGAGGACATAGATGCCGGTACGCTTGAAGACAGATACTTCGAGACGCGGTAACGATCCGATGTTGGGTAGACTCTTGGTACAAGCCTCGAGAACCGCGTCGATCTTGTACTGCTCAAGCTGCGTTTTGGTGAGAGTATCGGCGAACGCTTGACAGAAGCGTCCGGTTGATTTTTCAACAGCAGCAACACGGCGATCTTCTGGATCCCCCAGATATGCTACAGCTGATGCAACGATGCAAAGGTTAGTAATGATGCGCATCATATCCGAAGTGATGTTTGCAGTATTGGCAACAATCATTTCCTGCCACTGCTGGGCCGCTTTTTCCACTTCGGACAAACAAAAGTCAAGAACTCGCCCTTCTAACGGAGCTGCTTGGTATTCAGTGGAAGTATCCGTGGGCGTATGCTCGATTGCGCTGATGGACGTCAAACAATCAGTCTCCTCGTCGAGTAATAGGAGGTATTGCGAGAGGTCTTTGTATTGCGACACCCGACGTTTGGCTTGCGATATCGGACCAAGCACCAGGAATGGCGCTGGCTCGATAGGGTGGAAAGGTCGATCCAGACATGCATGCAGGATGCGGAGTATGTCATGGGCGTTGCAGTGGTGTGTATTGAGCGCAGAGTAAGTGCGCTCAGACCAAAGACCTTGACTAGTCAGATGAACGTTTTTTCAGGTTGATAGCAAGAACTTACTGGGCGTCCATTTACTAAACAACCAACTTAATAGCCGTTCGGAGGTATTGTTAAAATGGGTTGGATTCTCCTTGACTCGTTCTTGGAGTATCGTCGTCAACAGGGACGAACTTGATTCTATAAGCAGCGCAGGACCATTCAGTTCGATAGAGTGCAGCATTGACTGCACAGTGTCTGACGCCGCCGAGAATGGGACGATTTGAAGTTTCAATAGCACATCCATCAGATGACAAGCAGCGCGAGCTGTTGACATGGATGTGGCGGCTCGTGATGCGGTCAGCCAAGCAGATATCCACATCGGCCTGAGTGCAATATCTCTTGCATTCTTCTGAAGCGCAGCCCTAGGCTAGTCAGTTGTAAACCATGCTTGTGCAAGGGAGTACCTACCCTGCCAGGCCTATTATGGCCCATGCAGAATGTACGGAGTTCTCGTCGGAGATGCATGGCGTGAGCTTCTCTATCATGCTTTGAAGGTCGTCGCTGTCGACCTGACCTTCCTGGACCATAAAAGCAATGACCTGTAGAGCTGCGCGTTTAGCGTTAGATCGTGGCTCAAGGACATGGCGCAGGTATTCCTGAAACAGCTGAGTAACGCGAGGCCGCTTGCTGTTGTTTTCCTCGCCGTTGCTGTGTTTGTGAGCAGCTGTATGTCGTCTTTGATCGAGCATATGTGAAAATCGTGCAATTGTGGACACAGTGCCCCATAGCCCCTCGAACCCAGCGTGCTCAGTCTCCATGGAGAATGCGAAGGTGTTCAGAGGATGGGTGTCAGTGGCAGCTACTCCCAGGTGACGAAAGCAGAGATGATCCTCTTCTAGATATTGATGAGCTGTAGTCTCTTGCCTCCTGCGATACTCGCCGTACATGATCTCAACGAGAGCCTCGAGATCGAAGCTCGCAGTGTCGTCGTCTAGATCAGCCAGCAAGCTCATAATGTGGGGCTCAGTGTAGGTCAATGTGATGATGATTTCATCTCGAAGCGCCAGCTCAGACCACATGACCTTCATCAGGGGCAGTAGTTCTGAGATGGTGTTCATGGTCAGTTCGAGCGATTGGACTGCAGTGCGACTCAGAATGAAGTTGATAGCGGAGAGTGCGGCGGCAGCACCGCTACTTCGCCCGGATTTACGGCGCAACACTTGCAGCATAGCAGCAATAACTGCATCGGCCTTGCCCAAGACAGGCGCGTTGGAGGCCTTCACGAGAGAATGTATGCAATGGATGAAGTCCTCAGCAATGTGCGAGTGCTCATCGTTTACCGACTTTGTTCTTGCCATGGGCGCACGCGGACTGGCGCGCGAAGAAGTGACATCAGTGGACTCAAATGGAGTACGTGCTCTACTGGAAACGTTGGTGCTCCAGCTGTTGTGTTGCTCCGCTTCTGGTTCAGATGCGTCGAAGAAGCTGGACAGCGTCTCGATGCAAAAGTCGAGCATGTCATCCCAGCAGGCATGCGACAAGCGTTCGACGTGTGGTTGGTACTCCAGCAGCATGCGCATAGTTTTGGGCAAATGCTCCAACAGCTCCTTCAGGAGGCCTCCCTCCGCATCAGGTAGCACATCGACGATAATTTTTAGTACAGCCTCGACGGTGGGGCCTTTGATAATGCGTACGCCCGTCCCAACGACATGGCGCAGGGCCGAGGCGGCGAGCTTGACGGGAGCAGCAGTCTTGGTAGTCCTCTTTTCCTTCTCCTTCTTCAGGTATGATGAGCGCTCGTTTCGCAGTACCTGGAAGAGGGCATCGCAGAGGGCGGCGTATTGCTTGTTGCCCAGCGCCTCGAGGGAAGGCTTCCCGCCGTTGTATCTAAGGATGTTGACGAGGTCTTTGAGGCCTGCGAGGCGTTCGTTCTGTTTCGAAGACTGGATAAGCTCTGGCGAAGTCAGTACAAGTGACATGCACCGCGCGAGATATGTAATGCTTCAATGCTTCGTACCCTTCGCCTCCTGGACGTTGGTCGCCTCCTTGACTTTGGGAGCCATGCTGGCCGTCGCGTCTGGAGGCAGTTGCGACGGAGGGCATTGCCAGAGGCGGTGGTTCGGTGGTGTTGAGTCTATACGCGCAGCATGTTCCCCTCAGGCAGGCGACCGGTCTCCAGAGCACGTGCACGTCTATTCTACCAGACGCTTCTTGCTTCACTGTCGTGGGCGAGGGTTGCGGAGCTATGGCGGAAGTAACAGGGGAGCTACCGTAGTGCGACAGGCCGCGCACGGTGACACCCCGCGCACGCGCGTCGCTAGAACACCAAACAACACGATAACTTCAAGACGTCGTAACTCCACCAATATGGATCCGGTTGACAAAGCGATTGAAGAATTGGAATCTCTGGAACCAGGA
>QVXC01000034.1:0-139741 GCA_003501895.1 Phaeosphaeria sp. A1 3.1a
GTGTATTGAGTCTTGGGTCGAAGGTTCCATAGTCGCGTCTGCGTCTGAGGTGGGTGTAGGTGTGGGACCTGAGGTGTTGGTGGTGGCTGGGTGGGATGTGGTGTGTCGTGCGGATTTGGGAGGAGCAGCTTCGTCGGCGGACTCTGGTGGTGCAAATGACACCTTTTTGCCAGTCGTCGTTTTCGTCTTTGATTCTGTGCCGTCAGTCGTGGGAGGTTCAGCAGGTATGTCCGGGAAGAGATCGCGCTCATTGCTCCCTTCATCAATATTGGACCGCGCCATGAGCTTCTGTATCAGAGCTGGACTCAGGCTCTGCATAAGTTCTTGCCGCTCCTGCTCAATCTCTGCAGCTGACATTGCTGCCAGCCTTTCATTGTTCTCGTTATCTATTGACGCTTTCTCGCCGTTGGCATCGGGCCTTGCGCTGTGCGGTGGGGGCGCATCTTGCGGAGTCTTCGCTGCAGCGGCTGCCTGCTGTTCTTTTGCCAACCGTTGTTGCTTGAATGCAGAGACTCTAGGTGTGCGTTTCTTGTGCGCTGGAAATCCGTTTACATTGGTCTTGAGTGAAGGAGCAGCGGGCGCGGTGGCTGGAGATGATTCGCGTTCGAGTATGTCGCCTACGAACGTGGGGAATGTGGGCTGCGCGGCTTCATACGCATCTTCCGGCTCTAACTTTTCCACGGCGCCAGTATCAAAATTGAGATTAACGCGCTCTCCTCGTTGAAACTCCATCTTGGTGTTGTGATTAGAGGTGTGTGCACGTTGTTGGAAGTCAAGCTAGAATCTTTGTTCTGGAACTCGATAAGTTATGCAGGGTCTCGCTAGTGTGATGTCATCGCTTCAACTAGGCGGCAAAGTATCACCCCATCTTCTCTCCATCATGACCCCCTCGAAACCACAAAAGCTAGAATGCCGCATGATGGACGACTCTACCGATGCCGACGGGGATGTAGACCTCAACGATACGCACTCATCAAGCATGGAACGAAACAACGAAGACCAGCCTGATCTGTGTCGACAATGTGCCAACGTAGACTTGGACAGCATCGCGAGTTGACAGTCGAGCAAAAGATACCAGTTCAGTCATCTTGTGGCTAATCGTGAAACGTGTCGACTCTGCGATTTCATCTTGTGCTGCTTAGAAGGACGGGGTGTAGCCACGGCAACATGCGACACCAAAGAAGACAGAAGACGTGTCCTGCTACACCACACCATCTCTGATACCTGGCCAGATCTCGGCGCCCTCAGGATATTCCTACAGGACAGTCATACCTCATATGCAACGGACATATCGAGTTCATGTGGCTTTGCAAAAGGTCGACCTTTGATTCCAGTCACTATTCCCTCCACTAATTGTATCGACTTCAAGCGAGTACGAGGCTGGATTGCCAAATGTCAGTTGACCCATGCAGATGCATGTCTCGATAGGGTGAGACTTGATGCAAACGCGATCCGCGCCTTGCAGAATTTTCGAGTCATTGATTGTGATGCAAGGACTGTCGTGCCATTGCCTGAAGGTTGCAAGTATGCAGCCCTCAGCTATGTCTGGGGGGCTGCAGGTGCTACACCACAATCACCGAGCCAGCGATTGTCCGAAATCAGCCCGTCATCTAAGGAGAGTTTGCCCCTACCACACTACATTCCGAAAACGGTCGAAGATGCTCTGGAAGTCGTCCTTCACTTGGGCATGAAATACCTGTGGTTGGATAAGTATTGCATTGGTCAGACCAACCCGCTCGAAATGCACGCGCAACTCTCAGCTAAGGACGTTATTTACGAAGCTGCTCGCCTCACTATCGTTGCTGCTGCCGGCGATGCATTCTCGGGCCTACCTGGTGTAACTACAACCCCAAGGAATGCTCGACCCATTATACATGACGAGGTCAACTCGTGGGTTGAGCTTGTGGAAGGTTGGGACAAGGTTGAGTGGTCACAATGGTCCTCTCGAACATGGGCCTACCAAGAGGGGCTTTGCGCAGTCAGAAAACTCGTGTTTACTGATGAGCAAATACTCTTCGAATGCGATGTCGCGGGAGCTCGAGAGACTGATGGCTCGGAAATGGATCTACGATCCTCACATCAGAGCCACAAAGGCCTTTCGCTCTTCAGTTGCACTCTTGCCGATCACATCAGCCAATACTCAAGGCGGCAATTGTCATACCAAAGCGATGCGCTTAATGCAATGCAGGGTATTTTTGAAAGGTTCTCCCACTTGGCTATGTCTAGTCCGCAGTATTGGGGTATTCCAACGAATGCCGCAGCGTACGGGTGCGTGTCTCAGATGCATTTGAGCATCCAAGATTTGTTTCTTCTTGGTATTCTCTGGCTGCTGGATGGCGAGAGCTGTACACAATGAAGACCAGAGTTTCCAAGCTGGTCATGGGCTGGCTGGGTAGCGCCTATCATATGGCCATCATGGACCGGACTCCAGAATCACCCACCTGAAAGTTTGACGATTCGGGTCCAAGAAGAAGTACATTTCGAAGAAGACTTGACCGAGTCGATCATTCGACGATCCACCAGCGAAAGGCATGTTAAGCTCAGTCGCACTCCACCAGTGTTACGAATTCGAGCCAATGTCAGACGCTTCACATCCGAGTTCAATGAAGACGTCATAAACATGCTCATCCATAGATTCGCCACACACGCCATCTTAATCTCACATCCTCTTGACATTGAAGACCAGTGGGAATTCAGGTTAACCGCTCACGTGGAAAAGGGCAACGAGGCCTGGCACGCATTGCGTTTTGAGACTCTGCTTTGCATCATCATCTCTCAACAGTATGCTCTAGTCGTTAGCGGACACGGAAGAGTCAAAGTAAAGATCGGCGTGTTCATACGGCAGTCAGACCTTTCGTCACAAATTAGTCGAGGGCAAGCTCCGGTCCCCGAGGTCGACTCTCGCAATAAATTGTGTTTCGCTGATGCCATGTCACCGGCGGAAGAAAGCACCGTGCTGCTCGGGTAAGCAAAGATTGATGTACAGAATTAGACGGGACTCGCTTGGTTCAAGAGCCTCCCTGAGGACACTGCTATGCCATGATTACGATGGTCCCAACGATACTGCCTGTACATGGATGGACTTTGAAAACCCCCGGGCTTCAGTAGTCGTCACTCATCCTCCCAGCTCTACTCAGTCACCTATTACCATGCCATAGATCAGAAATGCAGGCACCGTAGTGCTGTGTGCCTCCAAAATATATGGTCCTCCTACTCATCTGATGTACCTTGCCTTGACCAAAAGTGGGGGCTTATCCCACAAGAAGTGCACCTTCTGATTCAGCCAGCCTTCGCTTTCCGGACACAATTCGAAGTCGAAGTTCCACATCAGAAGAGCAAGAATGATGCGCATCTCATGATTAGCTAGACTGTGCGGAAAAGTCAGCACTAGTTACACAGCACCAAGAATACTGGAACACTCACTTTTGGCCAAGGCAGTTGCGCGGCCCGACTGAGAAGGGGTTGAAAACATCTTTGCGGTCACTCTCATATCCTGTTCCAGGCAACCAACGCTCAGGTATGAACGAGTCAGGATCCCTAAAGTTGAGATCGCTGTGGTACGCTGCATAGTGTGGGACTGCAACGCGGGTCTGTGTAATCATGTAAGTCATAATCAGTTTCGGAGCCTGACGTTCGAGAGGTACATACATGTTCTGGTATCAATTCTCCGCAAATCACGTTCCCACCCTTGGGTACGGCGCGAAAGAATGGAATTGGCGCCGGGCTGTACACTCTGAGACCCTCCGTGATACAAGCCGTCATGAAAGGTAGGTGGCTTAGGACCTCAACCGTCAACTCATCCTCCCTCAAGGCACGCACCTCGGTCTGCAATCTCTGCATGTACTCTGGGTGCTTAAGCAGGAGGTAGATGAGACCGCTGAGAAGGGTAGCAGTTGTCTACAGAACAGGGTGCCCGAAGTCAGCAATGTGTGGAGTTGGCACATGAACAGACAGCTTACCTCAGTCCCGGCTATCATGAATCCTCCCGCATCAGCTGTCATCTGCCTCCTCGATAATTCAGAATGGTCGCTCTTTTCCATGGCAAGTTTCCAGATGTTCGGCTTCCCAATGTCGGTACCTCGCTTTAGACGCTTCTCGACTCGATCATGAGTATGGTCATAATGCGATTGTGCCCCATCTCTCATGTACTTCGGAGTGCACCACCCGACCAGCAGATTGAAAGACTTGTACTCAAGTGCCAGGCGTCCGACGGAGAGGTGTCGAATGTTTTGAAAAACTGCTTGAACCCAAGGGGTATACTGTGATTGCTCGAGAAGCCCCAGAGGCTCTCCGAATGCCAGGTCTGCCATGACATCGAACGTTGTACAATTCAACAGCTTGGCGATGTCGACACCGGTATTCTGGTTGCTGTTTGCGTGGTCCTTCAGAATTTCCAACAGTGAGTTGGCATAGCCGTTTATCAGCGGTACCTGCTCTTTCAAAGCCCTCTCGCTGAATGCGGGTGCATAGACCCTACGTCGGGCCCGATGAGTTGCTGTCACAAGTTCCCCACCAAGGGACCGATCGCCATTTAAGTTTGGGCTGAATTGAAACTTGTCTTTGGTGTTTTCGAGACGCTTCCCTGCTCCAGGGCCGGAAATATCTCTCCACGCCTGAGGTGAAATGAAGGTCAGACGATCAGGTCCCAGTCGCACGACCTCGCCATACTTCTTGTGCATCGCCACTTCCCAGATAACTTCTTCGCCGCATAACATCTTGTAGAAGAACACGAGCCCAGTAGTTGCGGCCAGCTTCGGGCCGGGGTCTGTGGTTGTAGTTAGTGATGTCCCATCTCATAGTCCAACGACGTTGCTTACATTTGCGTAATGGATGGAAATACACATTGTAAAAACAAGTGAGGATGAACTTCAGGATGACCTAATCGTTTTTGTTGGCGATGCGCGAGGAAGGCCTACACGTACTTACCAGTCCAAGAAAGCATCCAATGATGAATAGCATGTTCTTGACTGAAAGAAGGTCAGGTGACGACCCGTCCATGAAATAGTCTGCCATGATTGAGAGTGAAGAACTGGTGACCAAGATATGGGTCGACTAAGATCCTGCTTCATGATTTATGAGTCTCTGATACACCAGCTCTTTTATATTGAGGTAGAAAGAAAAATGGTGTTATGGATCCTTGAGCTTCATGGGTGTAGAGTTGTTGTGTGATGCAGATCATTCCTAGCGAGGACCTCGTACGAGCTCCATAGCGGAAGCCTCGTGATGTCTTCCCAGGGACATTGAGAACCGCGAATTCGGGTTGTCGGACGGTCGGAGCGGAGGATGATGTCCAGCTTGAAACAAAAAAAATCCCTCATTGATATGTCTTAAGACGTGTGTCGAAAAGCTCAATTGTAGTTGCGTGTTTACTCGGGAGGTTATGCGTATCCATTCCCAGCACGGCGGACTGATCAAGTAGAAAGCTATGTCTCTACAACGACTCATGATAGACAGATCTATTCATTCGCATGCGTGTGTTACATGACAGACGTGAGATGTACACTCAGTGGGTAATTGAGTCGCATTATGCCGTAGAGCATTTTGCTTGCAGTAGTTAATTCAAGCAATGCACTAGACACAAGAATGCGGCAAGGGTGGATACCTGTCAAACATCTAATTGGTCCATCTGAATTGGTGTTAAGCATTAGGTTCAAGGTGCCACGTCATACGATAGCCCAGCAGTCTTTGGTCCTGCTTTGACACCCTCATGCTCCTCTCGCACCCCTCAATGACCTTGCTACGCATGGAGGCTCATCGTACTTCTACATTGTACGTGATTATCACGTGAATGACTTCGTTACGAAGGCCATGGCACTAGAGGGGTGTGCGGAGCTCGCCCAAGTAAATAAGTGGACTCAAATTTCTTGTTTTTGATGGACTTAGTTCAACAAAGCTGCGCATTTTGACCATGATAGTTGGCCTCGAGAGGCACATTGCTACGTACTTCTCAAGCATCAGCTCGATATCTCCAGAATTGATCTGTTGAAATTCCCATGTTGCCTTCAACGAACAAACTAATGTAGACTTCGAATTCATCAATGTCAATCTCGTTGAATTGAGCCTCGCCGAAGAAGAATTTCGAGGCTGCCGGAATGTTTCCGCTTCTTATGAATTGGCTGGTCTCAACGGACTGATTTTCGTTTTCATCTTCATCGGCACCTTCGAATTCAGCCGGATCAACGCCGTCGAACTTGGTGCCATCCTCAAGCTCGGTCGGTTGCGAGTAGTTTTCGTCCTCGCATCTGTATATTTCATCTTTGTTGTAATTCAGGAACGGGTGCACTTGATCTATGAAGTCCTTGAGCAAAATGGGGGTTCCGTCCCGCTTCTCAATGACCAGGGGTTCCGGAGGTTGATATCGATACTCTTCTTTGTCGGTGTGGTCCATGGAATATTTGGTCTCACAGACTTGAATTCTGACGGTAATCCTGGAGACTGAGGGGTCCGCAATGCTCTCTGAACCAATAGAATGATTTGCATAGGGGGCTAACGCGTCGCCGTACTGCACAGCGATGTCATTCTGTGGACCGAAGACATGCCAGCGCAATTTATTGAAGAGGTCTTGCCGAAGGCGGTCCGGATCCTCAACGGTCTCAACCGCTATGGGGAGATCAGTTGGGTCAACATCTGTGAAGGGGTACGGCATGTCGGAATTGGAGGTCTGAGATGGTGATTCGAGAATTCGTAGAGCCGTTGAACGTGCTTATATTCAGTTATTATGTGTGTCATCCAGGGTTCCAGGTCCAGAAACAATCGGTACTTCGGTGTTTAGCCTGATGGGTTATCGCAGCAGCACTGTGCCGCAGAGTCGTGCCGCAAAGCTGATAGCAATCTACGTTAACTTAGCGTCTAACTTAAGCTTGACTCGCGGCTCATCAAAATCGAGCAACGAGAGCTTTCGAACCACGCTTTCTAGCTTCAGACCATCCATCTTTTACTCGTTTGATAATCGCTCGACCTAATCTACAAGATCCCATGCTGTTAGTAAGTTTAGCACGATTGCCGAATGCTAACTTGCTGTAGATCACAGGCCAGCCAAACAGTTGATGTAACGCCGAAGCCAAGTTTGCCTACTACTTGGTACTTGGATGCGAAGACACCTCATATGTTGACCGGATAGTATATCCCCCTGTGGAACTCCTCAAGCTGTTCTTCTTCAAGCAATATCGCGTCGCTGACGACTTCGAAACCTGATGTCGGAAATTTGAGTTGGGTCCATGGTTGTCTTCGAAAGAGCGACTTCGTGAGTTTAAACATAGATAAACCTGCAAAGCGCGTGTCTTGATGGCTCTCAATAGGTTTGAGGTGAATATTTAGTAGTAGCAGGTGATGTTGGTTGATGTTCAGATCGGACAGACGAGGTGAGGTAAGGCAGAAGGTGGCCATAGTAAGTTAGAGTGCCCGTGCGGCGCCCAATGAGCCAGTTCACCCAGTGAGCCACTCTACCATCAAAAACACATGTAATATCACAGCTTCGACGCGAAATGACTACATCACTATATCATTCTAACTCAACACAACAGGAGGTTGACACGTCACATAGTTTTGAGCTTCTCAAAGAGCTTTGGAGCAATCGTCGTCGTTTGCCCGCAGCTGCTTCATCTTCATCTCCACGAAGGGCTCTAGTCCTTCACGCGCTACTTTATCCAACGACCCAATGCTTTCATTGCCCTCATTCAAATATTTGTTAAAGAAAACTTCGACCTCAAAAGGCTTCCTGACTGCGTAATTAAACCAGAAAAGCTTCGTATCCCACGACTCTCTCATCAGCTTTAAATAAGGCTGCGTGCCACCCGCACCATCCCTTGCCCCCTCCACACGTTCCATAACCTGCAGGAGGTGCTCCAAGCGAGGCTCGTAAGCCTCTACAAACTCTTCAAGTGGACGATCTCGGAGATGATATGAGTCAGGCCCGGCCAGCAATAACCACCAAGGCGCATCGGAAGCGAATGGACGAGGCATGGCGTTTGTGAACTCAAGATCAAGCACAGTCTTGATGCGGAGGGTCTCTGGATTTACCAGTATATTTTGAGGCCTGAAGTCGTCGCAAAAGAGTTTGAAAGGGCCACTTTCCTTGACACAATGCTTATCGGATGACTTTGCGCAAAGAAGACGAGATATGTATCGATCCCGGGCTTCTGTTGGACTACCACATAAATTGCGCTGGGTCCAAAGGTGCTTTTTGTGCTCATTCATGAGGTACTGGAAGTAATCGCTGGTAGATGTAAAGGTCGTTGAAGGAAAGTCCTCTACAGGGGAAAAAGGTCGTAGTCGCCAGCTCATTCATTTTGTATGTTAGGGGTCGCTCGGTCACGGACCAAGACCCCGAAGAAGTGTCTTTTGAGATGGCCCCAATCCGATCGAAGTCGACTTTGTAAAGTTCCAGCATAATGTCGGCTAATTGAGTGTACACCTTGTCCAATATATCCCTGTCAAGGTCGAGGCTCAAGTAGAGGCGTTTTGAATCAGCAGGGCCCTTGAGGACATCAGAGAGATGAACACCTTCCAAGAACTCTGAGATCATGAACGGTCCCAGGTGCTGCGGGCTATCTTTAGTGAGACCCCAGCTGAACAGACGCGGTACTGGTATGGAAGTAGATTCGTGAAGGAACTGGATGATCTGAACCTCATTCCGAATCTTCTCGTTTCAAAATGTTGTGTGTCCAGGGCCTGGAAATCGTATCATAACATCTGGAGTTCCATCGTTGTACATTATCTGCAGGCAAAAATTGAAAGAGCCCTGGAACCAATCAAGGACTTCAGCTCCACGACCCAGCCGACGACTCGCAACGAAAGCAGCGATTTCCTCTTTTGCATCGAGCACATTTGCTTTCCACTCCTCCCACTGGTCATCTCCAATTTTCTCGGCCAGCTCGTCAAACAGAGTCATGTCGGAAGTGTGTAGATCGTACCTGCTAGCATATCCGAAGCTAGCAGATGGAGAGCGAGACAGTTGCGTTCGCCCTTAAGTGACGAGTACCCTAGATCACTCACTTGAGTGTGATAGTAATCAAGAACACGGGTGCACTTGCGTTTTGAAGGCTTGGGAAGTGGCATGCCAACAGACCAAGGATACTGTGTCGACGCGCTAGCTGCGCCGCTCGTGAGAATATTAGAGCGTGTTACCCACTCATTAGCCTTATGATCACACGCGCCACTGTCAACTACGGTCTCGGAGAGCCCTTTCCTTGATCTTTAGTAGGGCTTGGACTGACTGGGTGGCTGGAGTAGCTAAGTTGTTGGCGGAACACGTTGTAAGCGCTTAGCTGCCCTCGACGCTGACGTAGCATCTGGTAAACCTGTTTATCTAGCTTCCTATTACTTTACGCGCCAAGCAGTATTAATGTTACGGGAGTGCGCGTAGTCGCCAGCTCGTTAACATTGGCATGGACCTACAAATGTCCAATCAGTCAAGCCAAATGTTCTTTTCCGTCATTCTGTCTATCTTCGCCCACTCTTTCGCAACAATGTTGTGGAAGCGAGCCACACCAATCCTCCGAAACGCATTATCCTTCCTATTTGGCAGTTCCCGATCCTGCTTGGCTATTTTATGAAGACATGCGTTCAAGGCATCGATGCTTGTACGAAGCGTTCGCACCTCTGATTTCGAGTTGTTGTGAAACGCGCCTACAGTAGCACAATCAAATCTGACCAATGCTAATAACTGTCTCATGAGTTTTGAATGAACAAGCTGTCTGTAATCCTGCGTTGTGGTGAGCACAAGTGCGCTCCCAGAATACGTGGCCTCATCATCGCTTGTTCTCCCGACGAAAAGTGGCAACAGGTAAAAGCTCCACGGATCGAGAACAGCCTCCGAGAGTTGTTCATCGAGAACAATTTCATCAATGGCCGGAAGTCTAGTTTCCTTGTGTTCGAAAGTATATTTTCCATGGGACGGCTGCTGCACAAGCTGACTTTGAATAATGTAGCCACGCACAGCTAGCGAGTCGGATGCCACGAATTGAGGCTGCAGATTCCTGTCCAGTGCTTTGTCTTTGAAATCGCTGAAACTGAGTGGATTGCCCTCATGATTCTTCACCGTATAGGACCTTTTCGTCACAATGCGATCTTGTATCTGAATGGGTGCATTCACTGAAGCCCATGACCAGCTAGGAAAAGCTGATTGTAGGACGGCTATTCGCGCATCCTTTTTGATGACCTTGACTTGCCACGCTAATTGTTCGTGCAGGGCCACTGACCAAAGGCCGCAGCCGTACTGGTCCATCGGCAGATCGTCTCGCACCAGCTTGGCGACGCTCCAGATGGCAATTGTCTTGTCGGCTTGGTTTGTCAAGTCACAAGAGGTATAGTTGATTACAGCAGCTTTCCAAAACGATTCTAGTGAATCTTCTGCTGCAGAAGCAGATACGTCCCGACCAGATCTTTGCCGTTGCAGTCGACCACGCCAGCGGCGATCTGTCGTGGCTCTTGCAGAGAGAGCAAAAGGTAGACCTTCCGGAAGGGTCTCACAAGCGCTTGTTGTACTACACTCCCAGAATACTTGGGTGCGTGTGAAGTGAATGATACGAGGGGAAAGCATTCTTTCTAAATGACGTTAGCAGGGTCACGAATGATAAGCATGAGTTCATACCTTGAAACACCCAACCACGGGTATAGATTGGGCTCTGGAGTAGCTCCTTTTCCCAGAGCTCCTTGTCTAGCATCATCCATGATTCCTTGAAGCTCAATCCCGACAAGAACTCGACAGGTCTATCTCTAAATAGGCCATCATTTGCATCTCTCGAGTATGCAGCGACGATGTTGCAAAACGAGCTTTGGTATACTTGGTGCATGTACTGTCCCTCATCCTTGAAATCCTTGTCTTTACCAGCTTGACAGATGCACAATGAATCGATCCAGATATATCGGATGCCAAGATATCTGGTAACTTCGATGGCGTGCTCGAAATTCTTGTTCTTGAGCTCCGAGACCGAGAAACCCTGACCCATGAGCTGATCCATATTTTTGGTAGTGAGGGTAA
Source organism: Phaeosphaeria sp. A1 3.1a (assembly GCA_003501895.1). Taxonomy (NCBI): domain Eukaryota; kingdom Fungi; phylum Ascomycota; class Dothideomycetes; order Pleosporales; family Phaeosphaeriaceae; genus Phaeosphaeria; species Phaeosphaeria sp. A1 3.1a. Next base: position 10,982 of record QVXC01000034.1, read on the forward strand.
GGAAATCGGGGTTACGTCCCCAGCTATGGCTGAGAGTTACGTAAGGGCCTTCGATATTGTCTCCTCTGATGACTCGAAATGGTTTTTCACCCTCTGCATCGATTTCGACAAGACGTTTCGGGATATAGGACTTGGCATTTGTGCAATAGCACTGAGCGTGCTCTGTTCTGCATACTTGTAGCCACTGCTTGATTTGTTGACCAGTATGCTCTATGGCAGTGCTTTCCCCAAGCTTATTTGACACGAGACTGGATTCGAAATCTGACCTTAGGATGAAAACAAATCGCTGGAATGTCGATTGTGCAAGGAGAGCATCAGTTTGTAGAGTCAGCACCAGGCAGTTATCGGCATTCGATGTTCGCCCCATCGCTCGTCTGGTCCAGTGAGACTTCATTGCGTTCATCGCCGTGTCTTTCATATGTTCGTAAGCGTAAAGACATACTCGACATCTTTCCTTGAGGTACGTCTTGGTCCAGGTTCGTGCTCCTGAGTTCGATTTGCTGCGAAACACCATTTCTTGGCAGAGTGCGCATAAATCTCCTGGCTCTCGAACGATCGAGTCGACGATGTTCACAGTGGAGGCTTGGCTCACTTTTGTCTTTGTATTCTGTACCTCAGCTGGTATAGTTTTATGCACGTGTGGGCGCTTCTGTCGCGGATTGATCGACCGTTCGAAGCTATAGGCGCGGTCGACATTTCCTTGTCGCGTTTGTGCTTCGCTGAAATATTGCTTGACTAGAATTAGGTCCTGGTTATAGTCCTCGCGGACGTACCAGCCGAGATCCCTGATATAGAGACCGATCCTGTGTCGTTCTGAGTCTTGTTGCCCAGCCGCTATATGACCACGAAAGACGAATGATGAAAGCAGTCCACGTGCCGAGCGCAATACATGCTGGACACGGATATATCGATATTCCTTGCCTTGCAGCTCTGAAACTGCAATGCGACTCAACAGACTTTCGAGTTTACTGACTGACATCCAATCCGTTGCTGCCACCGCTACTATGGCTAGCAGCGTTTGATACCTCTGCTGTGGTTCAAGAGCGTTGATAAGCTCGATTTGCGCATCGAAGAAAGCGACGACCTCTCGAGGGAGTCTATCACTAGCTGACAAAATATCCTGTGGCGCAACGAGATCGCGAATCTGATCGAGCCGGAGCTTGGCAATATTGACGTTGCCATCACTAGGATCATAGATAGCTTCGACAACCTTGTCATCAATTTTTGCTCCATACTCTGCCTCCAAATCCGTTCTCACGAACTTTTTGAGCTCGGAGGGTACACTTCTGATCCTCATGTTGACCGCATTGTAGGGCTCAGACATCAAGTGCTGGCTACTATTACAATGGTTTCCACCGGATTTGCATGTGTCGCAAAGATCATATTCGCATAGATCACATGTCCAGTAGATCTTCAGGCCGTCTTCCCCGTTCTTTCCACGTCCGCAGTTGTCGCAAAAGATAAGATAGGCTGGCGGGAAAGATACCAGCTCGGACGAGGCACTGAGAAGCAGCACCCGCAAGTCTTGTATCGCAGGGGAACGCAGATTCTCCTGCAGACTGACCTGCAGTGACGGTTCCAATCGATCGTATCCATCTATGATCAGACAGACTTCGTCTGACCACCGAAGTAGAGTAGCCAAGTCCGCGCATAGTTTTTGGATGTCAAGTTCTGATGGAGCGGAATCGATAGCTTCAGCTTTCAGAGGTTCATACTGGTTCATGGGTCTCCCTGAAGCAAGGCCGTAACGGTTGGAAGGTGTAAAGTGATGCAGAGAGTGGAATTCTCGAACTCTGACGGAGCCATCATCGCCGATTAGAATGAGCCCAACATAGCCCATGCCTGTTGCTCGTAGTTGCCTTACAATGAGATTGGCAAGAGTGGTCTGGCAGAAATATGTGTCAGCCATGCTGTTTATCGAGGACTTGAGGACTTACTTTGCCACTTCCTGGCCCTCCGTTGATGTGCAACTGCCAGCGCCGATGCGATTGCCTCCAGGCTTGGAACCGCACATCCACCAAAACGTTTCGAAATATGTCAGCATTAATGTCGACTGGCAACCCATGCGACTCGCTATAGCCTTGAGGTGACATGCTGTTCTTGACTGCGCGCTGTGTTGATAGTAAGACAAATTGAACAATACCCTCTAGCACAAGTGATACAGACCTCTTCTCCGTCATTCGATAGCAGAGATTTATGGCAAGTCTTCACTACTCTCTACAACATCTAATAATAGATTATGTTCTCCGGATGGGTGCGACGCTACCCTCGCGGGACGGTCGGGTCATTGAGAAGTCATCAGGCTGAGGGAAATTAGAATCACATTTGGCCGGTGGGATCAATTCGTCCGATATGTAGGGGCGACTGTTGTGCTGGGCCAGTACGCTGTGATTGGCGGTTTGGATTTGGCCCCCAAACTATTCAGCCTCCAAGCAAGGGTAGTATCTCAATGTGATCAAAACTGCTTATCGAGCTTAAAGAACGGCAGAGCTTCTTAGGGTTAGCCCGCTATCTCATGTAAGCCCAAATTCTGTCACGGACCATGACGGCCCCATTTGCATGCCTGTAATCCCTACTCTGGACCCCACGAAGGACTATGCGCATCTTTGGCCCCCTGAGCATGAACATGGACAACAATCTATATGTTGTGTCCTGATTTTCACGGTTGAGCAGCTTGCATCGTTCATCAGTATCTTCACGAAAATCTCGGGACCAACGCTTTGGTCCTCAGAGTGTGGAAGCACTGCCGTTATGTTACTTGCCACCTTCAGCTTTTGCTTAATACAGTGCGCACTTCTATGTTATGCCCTACCACAAACGACCCCAACTCGATCTCAAAAGCGTCAAGATACTCCATCGGCTGATTTACCATGCCTGAGTCTCATGTCTGCGGCAGAACAAGGCACGAGTCCGCGGCTACTGAAGTCTCCCTAGGGACTAATATCTTGCAGGTGTCTACATCTTCACAGCTTCTGATGTCTTCGATTGCATCGGTAAAGTTCCTTTCAATGCCGCTGTCGCCTCTCGCTTCCTCGACTATTACAACGATACTCTGCAGTTTCAAAGTACATTAGCGTTCTTGAAGAGCCCTCCCGAAGGGTATCAGCAGCCATCTATCGATGTAATGAAAGATCTGGAAGTAATACGGGTCAATATTAGCTCGGGCGTATACAAAAGCCAATACGCCTTTGAGTCGCAAGTGCAGCTGCTCATCAGTCGTATCCATGACAGCCATGTTACACTTGATGCAGGGGTTCTTTCACCATTTAGATTCACCAGCCCTTATTCCCTTGTATCGGTATCTCATGATGGAGTACAAGAGCCGAAGGTCTATCTAAAGGAGGATCTAATTGCAGCTGCCAAAGAGGGGTATACGGCATATCCAGTCGAGAGGATCAACGATCTAAGCGCCATCGAATATCTGAGATCTCTGGTAGCACCTAATTCAGACGGATATCTTGAGTCTCACGCTGATTGGAACTCGCTCATGAACAGTCCTGCAAAGGATATTCAAGGCTATCTCAGCGTTTTGCAGCGTCTTCCACTATATCCTGGCGACGATCTCAAATTCCAATTCGAAAATGGAACTTCTTTGGAAACCATCTGGCTCGCCATGTACGCAGAGACGTCGCCGACGGGCCCCTTGACAACTCCGGGCGACTTCTTCAATTATTTCGTTCTTGGCTTGGTGCCCGCTGGGTTCGACCCAGAGAATCCTACTCCCTGGTGGCCCGCAGAGTACGACATCTTTGCCGAACATGAAGAGATCCAGCTATCTAACGAGCCAGCTTTCAACTGCTCGAATTCTGGAGGAGCTCTTGAGAACTGGTGCAGCGCTACCAAAGGCCAGGTTCAGGCATACCCAAACGACCCAATAGTCGTGCAGAAAGACCTCTCGATCGCAGGGGCCGGTGCGATATCAGGCTACGTCCTTCACGACATGTCTACCGGCGTACTCAGTATTCCGAGCTTCTATCAAGACAGCCTGAGCGTCAGGAATTTCTTCAATGCCATAGATGAGTTCATCGGAAATGCGACGAACAAGAGCACCAAGCGGGTGGTCATAGACCTTCAACAGAATAGTGGCGGCCTAGTGTTGCTTGCTCTAACAACGTTCCAACAATTCTTTCCGACCCTGCAGCCATACACAGGGAGCCGTATCAGGAGCCATAAATTAGCCGACATCCTTGGTAATGCATACACAGAGTGGTGAGTAAATTTCCAGTCACCAACTGAACCAGAGGACCCGATACTGTGTAGAATGACTCCTCAAGTCTTATATCAGGGCACAGGAATCCACGTGTCACCCCTCACTTGCCACAGGAGACTTATTGCTGACGAGTATTCGAAACCTAGGTGGCACTCACTAGACCCAGAGTCTGACGACTCCCAGAATACTGCAGCAACCGAGTGGGTCGCTGTGAATCGAATCAATGCCATAACAGGACAGAACTTCGAATCGTGGGCCGAATATTTCGGGCCTATCGTGGATCGCAACGATCGGTTTTCTAACAAGGTAAGCCACTTGTCCTAGCCGAGCTTTCCACGTACTGACATATGAACAAGCAATTGTACAATCTAAGCGATGAAGTGTTTGATTACGACATGTTTGGGTGGCGCTATCGACCCTGGGTGAACTCAAGTTATGCTGCGGACAGTGCAGCCTGGGCTCCCGATGAAATTGTTCTGGTAGATCGCCTTTCCCGTTCTATAAAACAAAATCTAACTCAGATTCAGCTCACGGACGGCCTATGCTCTTCTGCATGTGCACTGTTCGTTGAAATGATGACAGAAATAGCAGGAGTACGAACAATAACGGTAGGAGGACTTCCCCAACGCGGACCGATGCAGACGGCAAGTGGGAATCGTGGCGCGGCTGTCTACACGTCGAATCGTCTCGACTACGATATCGCCAATGTCGAAACGCTTATCAACGATCCAGTTGCCTATGCCCGTCTTCCCCAACGTAATGATACGGGCATATTTACCAACTATGCTTCTATTAATATCCGCGACCAAATTCGCGCAAACGATACAATACCAGTTCAGTTCCGCTTTGAAGCATCTGATTGTCGGATGTATTACACTTTAAAAAACTACCACAACATGAGTCAGCTATGGAGGGACGCCGCGATAGCCACTTGGGACGACACCACGCGCTGCGTGGCTGACTCGACAAATTACTCAAAGCGAACAAGCACTGAACGAAAGTCTCCGCCAAAGGCTGCTGTGGATGTGCCTACGCCTTCGTACTATCTGGATTCTCAAGATACATCCCCACTGGACATCTCACTGAACACAAGCGCGGGTCTTGTAGATGGTAAAAAGCCGCTTAATTTCAATATATTCGACCAATGCATAAACGACGACGAATGTGGAGTTGGCTTGGTTTGCATACGGAAGGCAACCACATGCAGGGTAGAGAACGACGGTCAAGAGATAAGTCTCTGTCTCGCAACTTGCAACACCTTGCAAGGCTCTAGTTACGGCTGCAAGCCCATCACCTCAAGGCTTGCGCAGTCTACTTCACAGCGGCCGATAGGAAGAAGGGCACCTGAGCCGCAAAGGATCCCACGTCCAAACGTCCCCAAACCACCTCCGCCCCCTCCCAAAAGCCCTGGTGTCACTCTGCCCCCAAAAACTTCCACCAATACGATTAGCGAAAATGTGTACAACGGATATATTGAGCCAGGAATTATCAAGACATCACAATACATCAAGAACTCAGGGTGTCTGGCGTAGACGTATACATGTTACCGAATAGATTTATGGAAATATATAGTCCTCACTTCCGTGTAGTTTTATGTTGCAAAACAGTTCACTCTTTGCTACTATTGTGGGAGAGATACTGCTCCATTCAAGGATCCAAGAGGCAACCCGCAATCGGTAGAGAGAGTGTATTGTAGATCTCCCCGAGTAGTTGTTAGTACCCATCTGCTTCCATCCCATGTGCTAAATTACACCCAAGCCCATGTTACCTAAGCCTTCCTCAGCCACCGAAGCCTCATTGATCACGTGCCCATATACTACACCACACTGTAATATCTCTCCAAGTGGTCACATATTGTTACTCTACTGCAAGCTCACCACTAGCGAACATCAGAAGTATACGTACTATGCTACGGTTTGTAGACATAAATTGCAAGTACATTTTGTGATTGTTCTTGAAGGCATGTACTGCTTGTGATAGAATTCTTGTTTTTTTACATTAAATAGAGATTGTCAACAAGATATTGCCCTCTCTATCTCGTACTACGCCCTACGTACTCGAGGTTGATACTGAGCTATAAGGGTCTTATCAGCGACAAGGGAATCAGCCTAAAACTCTTGATGATGACCTGTAATCGAGGGAATGTTCGATTTGGTCAAAACCCGTCGTATGCACGAGTTCTTGAATTCATGGACAGTATGGCACTATTGTTATCCTGGAAGATGTTGTGACAAGAATATCTCAGTTAAAGTGCTTGTGTAGGTTAGATGTTATATATTTCCCCCTCCCTTCACATACCACCATAGGACGTTGAAACAAAGCTATCCTATCTAATCAACCAGATATCGAAGTACTACTCACGGGCTTTCTTGCGGCAGTTTACGGTGATCCGACGTCGTTTGACCGGACGCTTGCAAGTACCGCATGCTGGCACATACGAGCGAAAATAGCAGGGTGTGAACGTGGACAGGACATTTTGTGCAGCAAATAATTTCTCCTCCTATTACTCTACAACATGTTATACACCTTGGTAAGAAGAAGGGAGAACGACCTGTCATCTATCAGGCATCCTTGGAATTTTTGCTCGTATACGCTAACATGCGGTATCTCTCCCTCAACTTCAACAACACCTATCTAAGACAGCACGCTCTTACAAACTTTGCATTAAGCAGTTAGTTCTGCACAAAAACTGTGGAAAACACGCAGTAGAGTGATTGGTTAATGGAGGTGCGGCTCGGAAGAGCTGCCTGATATAGCTATACACGAGTAGTAACCAATAACACCTGCCTCTCTCCCAGTTGTTTAACTTCCTCAACCAAAACTTAATACTAAAGCATGGCGTCTGCAGAACCTACACCGCCGCGTACGCCATATATCCATCGGTCCTAATTCGGCTGTACGTTCCATCTCGCTTAAGCTCTTCAAGCCTCAGTCTGCAGGGCGTCCCCAGACACTGTCCTGTATTGGACATCATCCCAGGTGAACACTGCACATTCGGGCATATATGCGGTGCAACTGATTCGGAACAACCTGCATGTAAAGAGTAAAGCAGGTAATGCTAGATGCAATTCATAACCACGCCACATTTCTATAGGTATATTAATCGCGCAGCCATTCTTGTTCACTCTCCACCTCATGTCGTTGTTCTCCCTCCTCCTTCCCCACAGCCCGCGATGTTGCCTCTCCTCGCTGTCTCCGCTTTCGCGGCCGTTCAGACTCTCGCGTATGAGCAAACCCTTGGTTTCAATAGCGCCCCTACTGTCGAAACGCGCTCTCTTGACGAGATCTACCATGCTGCGTTGGCCGAAGGTGGTGTTGTAACTTTTTGGCTGGGCGGCGACGAGAAAGGCGACGAAGACGCCGTTAAGAAAGAATTCGAAGGAAAGTTTCCCGGCATGACGCTCAACCTCACCACCGATCTGTCAAAGTACCACAACGGCAGGTTTGACGAGCAGTTGGCTGCGGGACATGTGTATGTCGATAGTATTGCATTTCAAACTGTGCACGATTTCCCTCGGTGGGAGGAGCAGGGTGCATTGTTGCACTATGCGCCAGTTGGGTTCGATAAAATCTACCCGCCGATGAGGGATGTGCGCGCGGCGTACTATGGTATCTTGACGGTGGGATGGGCGGGCAAGTGGAATACTGATAAATTGCCTGGTATTGCCGCGCCGATTGAGTGGGAGGATTGGTTGCGTCCGGAGTTCAAAGATAAACTGGTTCTGACGTATCCCAACGACGACGATGCGGTGCTATACGCTTTCGATCTCATGTAAGCCTTTCATTTTCTCTCTATGCCCCAAAGAAAGAGTAAGCTAATCACTGGCGTCTAGTATGCAACAGTACGGCAAATCATGGTTCGAACGCTTGCTCCAGCAAAATCCTCGATGGGTCAGAGGTACCCGCACACCCGACACCGTCATGCAAGCCAGCAACAGTTCGTGGGCTGCCTCTTTCACGTCCGATGGTTTGTTCCCAACGTCAAACATCAACGTCAGCCACCCCGTTCAGGGCTCCTTTGTGACCTGGTTCCAACTCGCTGCTATCCCCAAGGACGCGCCTCACCCCGAGGGAGCCAAATTGCTCCAAAACTTCATGCTCACCAAGGAGTGGTAGGCAACGCGCGGTTCTTGGCCTGTTCGTAGCGATGTCGAGCCTCCGACAGGCTATCCTCCTATCTTCGAAATGCCGGGCACGAACATTACGTACTTCCGGGAGTGGATGTCAGATCGGGCTAAGCTTGAGAGACTGAGGACTTGGTTTGAGGATAAGCTCGGTTCGGCGCAGGGACTTAGCCCGCTAATTGATGGAATTTGAACTGAAGCCGAGTACCCCAAGCTCTTCCAGAGTTGATGGCGCGGTCTCAGTAGACAAAATCTCAAGAGGTGTACAGTACTACGTTTCAGAGCATTCCGGGTGACTGTCATTAAGCCGGCGTTGACCAGTATGAAAGCAAACATGATGTTGCATTTAAAGTGCTCTGTCTTGGAACTCTTCGTCATACAGCGTGGACCGCTCTAGCTGAGTTGTCGGAAGCGATGCGACCAGAGATCCGTCTGCAATTTCTACGTAGCTTGTATTTCCGTCTCATATCGCAAGTGAACTATAGAGCCACCGTTCCACATTTCGACAAATAGCGATATATAGTTGCAATATTTCCCGCTTATCCTCTAGCTCTTTTCAGTCCCACCAGCTTATTTCTATTTCCGTATGCGTATTCCGACCCCTCTACACTGTAACTACCCTGAGCAACGCACCGCAGGCCTTGGCATTAGCATGAATTGGCTTCCTTTGCACAAAGTACCGATCCCGGATAAATTTCAAGCAACACGGTGTCCCGCAAACAGTCGTTTTGAAGGCTTTTAGGTCATCGAGCAGGAGACAGCAAGGCTTCCCGTTCGCTCAGCCCTACTCAAGCAACGTGCCGGCGGGTTGGTAGTTGAGTAGGTGACTGTCAGCATATACCATTGTATGTTTTTGTTCATTATTTCTATATGGACAAGGTGTGGGCCGAGTACTTGCAAGTCTCACTGACTTCAGTATAGAATGTAATATATAGGAGACAATGTAAACAGAATTCGTTACGCTGTAGACTGCACACATCATGTGAGGTTGAGGAGTAACCACATTAGATGCCAACGCCGCAATGATGCATCGGCGACTCTCAGAATCTTGAGCAGCTGCAGCCTACACACCGAAATCATCACTCATACCACATTCGTAGCACATTATCTTACATAGGATGCAAGTCTTGGTGCATCTAGTTCAGCAATACATTACAGCACCACCCACGCGCTCTCCAGAAGGGAACACGTCGTCAGAACTTCACCCTCCACAGCAGAGTGCCTATGACGACAGGAAGCGCCGCAATCCACGCCTCACCAATGGCGCGCTGGCCAGACACCGTGACCACAACCTCCGCATCTCTCAGCGAACTAGGATTCATTACGACAGTGTTGACCTGCAAGGCTGGCCCTTGCGAGGCGGAATCATAGTTCTCGAGAATGCAACACCGCCAGACTTTGACTATTTGGGCCTTGATCCGCTAGATCCGCCTTTGCGACGCAACACTGATCAAGACGCTGAAGATGCTTTCTGTCAGGCTCTGTTGCAGTTAGGCGCTACGTGGTGGGATAGCGAAGCTCGACGCACTTTTGTCTGGAAGCTTGAAGGTGCGGATGAGGAAACACTCGACGCAGTGGAAGCAGATGAAAGGCTGGGACCTACGCGTTCAGAGCGCGGGTGGGTGAAGGTCGCGTGGCCTTCACATCCCCCTGGAGCCTTGTGTGTACTTGCTTGCGAAAAGCTTATCCTTGGCCGCGCAGGCGGCGAGAGACTTCGGCCAAGTAACTGCGGACTAATTTCGATGGCGCGCACTATGGATGAGCGCTGTACTGTCATGCGGCGCCTTGGAGGCACTATGTATGCCAGCATAGATGAAGTGCCGGACCCCACATTTCTTAGGGCATGGGAGGAAAACCACCAAGGAGAGAAAGGGCCTCTGGTCAAGGCTGAGTTCATCGACCCGACTATGTATGGTGGTCATCCAGATGACGCACTGTGTAAATTCCATTGAACTCGAAAGAATGCCCATCTCTACTGTCAACGATCCAACCCCGCTTGACTATGTTAAACCTGAGGTTCTTCAACACTCGTAATGAGCCATCGCGAAATCCTGTATTGAAGGAATGAGCCCGACTTCGTACACTTCTTTTTTTCCTTTGTCGTCCTCATGTTATCCGAGTACCATCGAATATCAACATCTTCAACAGTCATTTTGAAGCTTTTTAGATCATCGAGCAGGAGACAGCAAGGCTTCCCGTTCGCAGGGAACCACAAGAGCTGGCTGGAGCACATGGAGGAGCTAGTAGCTAAATTTGTCAACAATCGATTCGTGCCAATAAGTAGCCTTCAACTTGGCTTAGCTTGGTCAACGCAAGGTTTAGTATCGATTAAAACGTGTATGGTTGAATGTATGACAGAAGAAAGAACTACGAAATGAACAACCTACACTCCCATGACGAAGACGCGATCAATGAAAGCACTGATCGCCGACTTTCTGAAGTTGATTATGGGTGAAAGCACCCATCAAGTTTGGCTCCCATCCACATCAGGATATACACTGATGTTGAGGTGAGAAAGTAGTTTATTGGGGAAAAGCACCGATAGACTGAAGAAACCCCGATATCAGTCAAACCGAACTGATACCACAACGAAAGGATCTGTTGGTGAAAAGCACCAATAGATCGAAGGAAACCCGATATCAGTCAAACTGATACCGAAACGAAAATGGTCTATCAGGAGACTGATAGCCGTAGACAAGATGGGAAAAGATATTGGGTACTAACGCCAATACCAACTTACCATTCGGTAACCCCTTACCTAAAATTGGGTCCATTGCCGAACCCCTGCGACGGCTTTGCGTCGTTCAAGGTTCGTCGAGACCGAGGAGCTACACTCGCCGGACCGTTCTCCCAGTCCATCGCAAACCCTGGATGTGGCTTGTTCTCACATTTATCAGCGACACCCTCGAAGTAGCCACCTGAGGGCTCACAACCAAAAGGATGGAAGATGTAGAGTCCATGCTCTTCCATCTCGTCGGCACGGTACTAAAGTGAGTGCTTGTCTTGTAAGGCACCCGTCTTCCGTAGCCACTTGACCAGCTCGCGACCCTTGGTGTATGGGTGCCGAGGGTTCGGCCGCATGCGATCATTATCGCGAACCTCCCTCGGTTGCAATGATCGGTCGCATACATCGAAATGATCTGTCGCTATGTCGATGTACGCGACGTGAGTGGCACGGAAAGAAGCATCGGCTGCGGCCTCCTCCCCAGCTTCAACAACAGACTTGAGCTCGGCAATGTACTCCCTTGCCCATCCCATCCATTCGAGGGTCTTTTCCTCCAGCAGCTTACCAATCTGTATGCCCTGGAAGAGCTCAGCATCGAAGGGCACGCGATCCTCTAGCACCTTGAGGACAGTCGGCATCGTCTTGGTGGGCGCTCGCGGCTCCTTTTGCATTTGTCGCACCCTCTGAATGTGATGTGAACCCCTCCTTTCCGCATCCGCCTTGCGCTTCTTCTCGTTCTCGTCGGCATCATCCTCCAGCTCCTTGATAGCTGGCTCTCCAGGCTCAGCCGCCGGTAGTACGCCCTGGATGCGCTTCGCATACCCTGCAACTAATGTCAGTTGATCATCGCACGCTGCTAGATGCCAGGACTCACCCAAGTAGCCCTCCACAGCTTGGTTGACAACGATGTTGCGCTCGCCAGTCTCCACGGCAAGTCGCGCAGCGGCAATTTTGGCAGTCTCGTCAGCGATGGCTGCCTTGATCTCTGCACTTCTGGCCACATTGGCGTCCTTCAAGCGCAGGGCTTCGGCAAGAACAGCGCATTGCATTTTCGCCTGCCGCGCATCCTCTGCCTGCGTCGCCTGCAGCTGCTTCATCCTCTCGTCACGCTCCTTCGCCCTCTCCTCCAGCTGCTTCGTCCTCTCCCTCCGCACCTCCTCCTTCTCTTTTCTCGCCTCGGCATTCTCTCGCTCAAGCTTGAGCGCCTCCAACCCGGCACGCATCTCCTGCAACTGCGACTGCATCTCACCAAAACTGTCCGCGGCATCTTCAACCGCCCTTTTTGATGTTATCACGTCTTTTGTTTCTTGTGTCATGTTGACGTGCAATGTTGTGGTAGTTGTTGCAAGCTAAACAGCGCGGTCGAAACGACAGCTTGATTATCGGTGAGCTTAGTCAGCGCTGCTATCGATAAGCCCTCACGGTGAACGTCGTCTAGAATCTTCGAATCAATCATGCATTCATCGTATGCTGTCTTTATAATGTCTTCTAGCTTTAAATTACGTCTATATATCTGCTGAATGCAAGTACTCATCTGCGTAAGTCTTCACTAATATAGTCGAGACTATCTAGGAACGACGCGTGACTTTGACTGCGACTGGTTGGGTAGTCTCAAGGAGCGCGCCGAGCTTCATCTCATGGTCTGCCCTTGATCAGTATGACTTTAATTGAAATGGGACAGGGAGTATGCACACCATGATCCCGGACGTCGAGCTGGTAAGTCTTGAGAAGCGTGACCAGATACACCTTCGCTGCAGTGATTTCAAATTTGTAGCCAACCTAACACTATTAGCCCAATCTGGCTTGACAAGAGCAAGAGAAGCGTATCTTACACAACTACGTGGCCCATAACCAAAAGACATAAGGGGTCGATCTTTGCTACGCCCGTGCAGATGTCGCTCTGGAATAAAGGCGTCCGCATCTTCTCCCCAGAACTCCTGGGTGGTGTGTAGGTGAAGATAGGAGAGATAGATGAGCATGCCTGGCGCCAAATTTACAGGCTTCTTTCCCGAAGTCAAGGTAGTTTCTTTATTGATGACTCGAAGAGTTGCGTGAACGGTCGGATGCAATCTATTGATTTCTGTGAAGCAAGCATCAAGATACGGCATCTTGGAATTGAGTTGCGTGAAGTTCTCGGTGTCGACTGAATCGATTTCTTTCATAAGCTTTGCGAGGCATTCAGGACGCTTATCGAGCTCAATCATTATCCAGGCGACGTTCAAGCCAATGTTGTGGTGGCCACCGAAGAGATTAAAAGTCGTGAAATTCGATGCAAATGTGGACAGAGGGCCGGTGCTTCCACCGCCAGTGGCGACTGAAAGACTGCGAATGACCTTCATTGGTGCATCTGGATTGGCAGCCTCATATTCTTTGAGCTTTGCCATGTTACCCTCGACGACTTTCGACAGGTCTTCTCGAAGTTTGGCTTCGGAGCGCATTGGTTCACCGGGTTTGACGAGGCGCAAGAACAGTGCGATAGAATACCACACGGAAGGCCAAGGCTCACTCGCCAGCTCCATGATGTGCTTGGATAACGCCAACACCTTGCCACTCTTATAATGATCAGGATTACCGTAGAGAGTATCGCCCCAAACCGCAAGGGCGAAGTTTTCGGCGCAGTACCGGATATCGTCCACATCGGCAGACTCATTTGCACCTGTTAAAGAGTTTACATGGGCTTTGGCGATCTCCTGAAAAGCGCCAAACTTGGCCTCGTTCACTTTCGTGTTGTTGAATTCGCGGATAAGGACGTTGCGTGAATGAGTGACCTGAGGTCCAATCTGGTTGGTAAGAGATTCTCCAATCAAGCGGCGAAGTGTCCAAAACGGAGACCACTTGTTTCGTCCCGGTTCGCCCTCTCGAGAGGCTACCTCATCAGGCAATGCGTGGACCTCTCGAATCAGCGCCGGGTCGTGACAAGACACAAGGACGTTGCCCCCGATGTTGGCATATGAAAAACCCTCATTTCCAGTGGCGATGAGCTTCCTGATCAGAGCGGGCATTCCCTCCAGCAAGTATGTCGGTATGGCGCCCAGAAATGGATAGCCCTTGTATTCAGGCACTCCGGGCAGAACGTCGCGAGAGGAGACAGATTTGAAGGTAATGAGACCAAGGAGCATGAGCAGTCCAACGATAGCGCTTGCAATAATGGAAGGACCAAATTCAGCCGAATCCATTTCTCCCACGAAACCTTGGAAGGCATCGGGCAACTTGGTCGCCATGCTCGTGAAAGTCGTCATGTCGAAGAATGGACAGTTTGTCCCAAAATTGGTGATGAATGACGAAGATGTAGAAGAGGAAGCTCTGTGGAAATCTGAAAAGGATGGAAAGACATGCTGTTATCTAATTGAACCAGACCATGACACCACTAAGCCTACCAGGCGCAAGCGCACTTCGTCACGGACTCAACTTCAGTCGCAAGAAGCCTCGTATGATTCGCGTTGCACATCGAAGTGTTTATCTTGTGAGACTATACGAGCCACGTGCTGACAGGATGTATTTGCTTGCGTGATTGGCCCAAAACCCTGGTACAGTTGCACCATCATATCCGGGAGACGAAGTTACATGGTATGGTGCACAACCGAACCACTCTAGGGGCCAGGGGAGCTGCTCCTTCGTTTGAGCGTACGCGATTACACGGGCTACGACAATATCTTGTAGTATGTAGACAATGTTGGCGTGAGGTCCCCACGCGGACCAAGCGTGTCAGAACCAGGGACTTGGGTCGATGATAGAGCTAGACAAGCAACAAGTACCCTCTCATTGGTACTCTGTAGAGCACCCGAAGTCCTGGTTTAGTATACTTCAGTAATACATCTCGCAATGCACCGCCCATCGTCTACTGCATAAGCAAGTCTTCACATCTGCTGCTTCACAAGTATTGTGTAGTCAAAAGCGTAGCATGAACACAGAAGACTTCGGCGAAGCAACACTATCTAGAATTCAACTCGTTGGTGATAAGGCTTGTAAAGTCTCAGGCCATCTGCAGCGCGCGTTTTGCTACCTAATTCGTCAGTAATGATTATCTTCTTAGCGTAGTTTCATGCAAAAGAGGCCAGTACAGCGCCACCAACGACAAAATTAACATAGTCTACCGATCCGTGAACAGAGTGTCCGGGCCTTCTCCCTTCGAATAGCATCCCTGTTCAACATTTGCGGCGGTTCCTCCCCACGGGAGTAACCTAGGTCAAGCCACACTTTGACCATTCTCCAAACCGAAGTCACGGATCTTTATCCTCAACAAAGAATACACTGTTAATGCGCCAACGGTTGAAGTTATCTACACTTTTCAGACACGTCAAACACGAGGCGCATGCTTTCTCAATTATTGTTGCTGACTATGAACGCTATCTAGGTAGTTATTTCGGATGATTACCCAAAGGATCCAGCCACCCGAAACGGCACGTCCGAGCTAAAAAAGACGAACCACCCCTGCGCGCAATAGATGCCTCGGTGTCTACTATTTTATGCATGCTACATACTTCGTGCTCCGACTGACTGGCTAGCTCCAGGGAAGTTAGGTGCACCACCCGAAAGAACGAAACCTCAGTCTCACCATTCGGAAACCTACCTCAATCCTCAGGATTCGTAGATGGAGATCGACTCAAAATCCAAACGTATGCATAACCTGTAGCACAATGTCCAAAGAGAACACCACCAAAGAAGTGCATGCGATCACGTGTGCTTATCACTCGAATGGGCTTCGGATGGATTGCATCCGGCGCCTCAATACGGGGACCCCGCGTGCGGCGCAACAACACACATGGATATCTATCCTCTCGCGTCTAACGGTCCTCATGTTGTTGACAATCTTCCCAAGCTTTTGTTTGCCTCTGTGACTGGCTACCATACGACGTAGCACAGACTCACCGTTGCAGCTCTCCCCCAGTGGCGTAATTGTACTGTCGCCGCTGCTACACCATCATGCAGGATACTACTACCCCTATACAGACCGGACATGGCGATATGACTGCTGGTAACAAGACGTCTGACGACGCCGCTTCGCTCGACCCCGAAGCAACGAAGGAAGCGACAACCACACAGCACGACCTCAAAACCGCAGAGAAAGAGGCATCAGTGAAGGAGACCGACGACGCAGCAGCAGAACCAGAAGAAGACGAGTCCGGCTATCTGAGCGGCTTCAAGCTTGGTATCCTGACGCTAGGACTATGCCTCACAACGTTTGTCATTGCGCTCGACAACACGATTATCGCAACAGCCATTCCGAACATCACGACTGTGTTTAACAGCCTGGGTGATGTGGGTTGGTATGGCTCGTCGTACCTCTTGACGACTACGTCGCTCATGCCGTCGTTTGGGAAAATTTACACGTACTTTGACGTCAAGTATACGTATCTCATCGCGCTGGTGATCTTTGAGGCTGGGTCCGTCATATGTGCTGCGGCTACCAGTTCTCCCATGTTCATCGTTGGTCGAGCAGTTGCTGGGGCTGGGGCTGCAGCTTTGTTCTCGGGTGGCATGAACATCATCGGATTCTCGGTCGCGCTGCGGAAACGTCCGATCTACATCGCGGCGCTGTCGAGTATGTTTGGTATTGCTAGTGTGGTAGGGCCTATACTGGGTGGTGTCTTCACTGATAAAGCAAGGTAAGTTGCAGACTTCCACGCCAACATTGTATGACTTTGCTCATCGGACACGCAGTTGGCGCTGGTGCTTCTGGATCAATCTTCCCTTTGGCGGCGTGTCTCTCCTCGTCGTGTTCTTCTGCTTCAGCAATCCTGCTCGAAAACACTCTGGGATGAGTGTCAAGGACCGCATCAAACAAATCGATATTCTCGGCGCGGTATTCCTCATCTCCGCCGTCGTGTCGCTTCTCCTCGCTTTGCAATGGGGCGGCACGACCTACGCATGGTCAAACTCCAAAGTCTGGGGCACACTTCTCGGCTTCTTCCTCATACTCACAGTTTTCATCGTCATGCAATTCCGGCAAAAAGATCGAGCGACAATCCCGCTTCGAGTTTTCAAGCAGCGCACGATCCTCGTAAGCTGCGTCTTCTCCGCATTTCTCTCAGGAGCCTTGTACGGCCATCTCTTCTATCTCCCGTTCTACTTCCAAGCCAGCAAAGGCACAAGCGCAGAACAATCCGGTATTCGAATCATCGCATACTTGGTCAGCATGACGATCGCCTCAATTCTCGTTGGCGGTGTTGTCACAAAGCTTGGATACTACTCACCTTTCTGTTGGTTCGGCTCTGCGCTCTTCACCATCGGCGCAGGTCTGCTGTACATGCTCAAGGTCAACTCACCGCCTGGTGTGTGGATCGGATATCAGGTCATCACAGGCTTTGGTCTGGGCTCGTGCGTACAGATACCCTTCATTGCAGTTCAAGTCGTCGCGAGCCAGGAAGACATGCCGACAGCAAACGCGCTTGTGATGTTCTTCAACTCGCTGGGAGGCGCGATCTCGATCTCGATCGCGCAGAACATTTTTGTCAATAGTCTGAAGCGCGAGGTGCCGAAATACGCGCCGGGGTTGGATCCGCAGATTGTGCTGGGCGCTGGCGCGACGTTTGTGAGGAAAGTTGTGCCACCGGTTTTGTTAGAGGGAGTCTTGGAGGCGTACACAAGTGCTATTGCGAGCGCGTTCATACTTTCAATTGCGTTGGGAAGTCTTGCGTTCCTTGTGGGTCTTGGTATGGAATGGAAGAGCGTCAAGGGGAAGAGCTTGATGGGTGCTGGTGGAGCTTAATGACAATGTGTAAACATGTTGGGCGCGTGCTGCTTGCCAACACATGAGCAAACTTCCGACCTTGATAACTTGAGCACCAAGATTGGCAAAAACATGCCGCCACCTGTTCTGCGATTGTGCGACCCTGACAAATAAGGTAAAAAGTGCAATTTTTTTTGGCAAAAAGTATGGATCGAGTCCAAGACAGTTTAGTTCCAAAGATTGAGTAAGTGCAGTGTTGTGCGGGACTCGCGGTCACTTCTGGTAAAAGGCAAGAAATGAGTTCGTACAAATCCTCGCACTGCACAAGAGGGGTTCCAAAATATTAACTATATTTAGACAATCAAAGTTGTGCTGCTGTAGGTCCTGGCTGCCGCAAAGCTTTTGGCAGGCTCTAGAATTCTGCGACGCTAGCGATTGAAGAACCCTGCGCAAAAGGGGATTGTGTTCGCGGATCGTGGCAAGTGCACGGAGGGAACGCTGACCGTGCGCGCTGGCCTGAGCGAGGCAATCGAGGGGCACCGCAGTGAGAGCACAGCACTGGAGGACCTCAGAGTTGCATAAAAAGTCGTGTAAAATCGTGTAAAATCGTGCAAAATTGCGCCTGTTTCCATGTTACGTTATAGGTGAGCTCATCTGGAGGGCGTACGGTGCTTTGGAGGTGATCAAAGCATGGTGCAGACTGCCCCGCGATTTACTGGTACAGGCTGTGGGACACGTGCCCCGCTCGCGCGTTGCACGCAGGCGTCTCCTTTTCGCACGCGCTCTCCATTTCATCCCAACTGCAACATCTTCTCATCGTGAATGACCAGGCTGTGACACAGCCGTGCACTATACGCCGCAAACATGTCTTATAAACTTCAATCTTCGGGCTCTGAGACTGAACCAAAGTCGCGACTTTAATCAAGGAGCCTTTTTCGCACTTCATATGATAATGATAAGTTCCGTCCTCTAACAGTCGTATGTTTTATGCTTCGTAGGTCTTTACAATCCAGCAAGAATGGTTTTCTCTGCGTGAGGATACGGCCAGGTTTGCAAGAAGTAGCATTTCAACATGGGACATTCCTGAGGCGGTCGATCTTGCAAGCGGTGTCTAGGAGTAAGACCAACCTCTCTCTTCTCTCATGTCCAAACCTCTTCTCCCGGCATTCTATCTTCTACCTGTCGGTCGGCCCGATTCTCCAAATTCCTCGACTACCGTATCATTTTACCTCCAGTACTACGCAAACGTCCTCCGCGGCTTTTGCACAAAATACGCCCCTTCACTCGTCCATCGTCAATACATCGAGTCTGTTTGCGCACGAGTCACATTATCCAACATGTTCTCTAGTCTCTCACAGAGGGTCGTTTGCGCCATCACGTCCACCGCAACCGCATCCTGTCATCACTAGCTGTCAGTCTAGTCACTCTGCGCGGTGAATTTGACTGCCGTCTGGCTCATGCGAATGCCTCGGACTGTTTAATTTGTGTTTGTAGCTCGTGGCCCGCTCTTGTTTCTTTTGCACCACCATAAAATTCGTTCTGTCGAGAAGTTGTGCCTGGCGCATGAAAGTGTTTCACAATCCATTCTGTTCATTTCACCACCCACGTCGCGTTTCACCCCACATCTGCCTTATTACGGCCGTTCGCAACTCGAGAACTCGACTGTCTCAACAACAATTTCCCCGCCGTGACGTCGCGGTTGCCCTATTGGGCCAAGGCGCTAGTAGTGTGTTTACGGCAGGCACGCGCAAACGAGTAGCACCACGCATGCAAAGGGCATCTGGCATCCCTTGCGTGCACCTACTCTTCTTCTCAAACACCCTTCTGTCTTTACTGTCTCATTTGGTTCGACGCTTCTCAACTCGGCCAGCCCGACTCACCTTCATTTTCACTGCAGGCAGTCCTGTCATTCTTTACTTCACTTGCGCTCTCCCTCTGGGTCGCATTGCGCTCCAGACCGATTTCAACTGCACGCCCGAGCATCAAGTTTGTATACGATAACATACAGCATTCCATAACATTCGCTTCATCCTCACCATGAAGGCTGTTCTTTGGGCAAATGCACTCGTCGCGAGCATCCTCGTGGGCAACACTTGCGCTCGGCCTCTGAGTAAGTACTAGCAATGCGCCAGTTCCGATCTGCGACTAACATCTGGCAGTCAACAAGCGCGCCTTCGTCACCGAGGTCGTCTTTGTGACGCAGGAGGTCGCTGGTGTTGCGGTCTATGTCGACGAGGATGGCACACCCTACGCCACCTCCACCATTGCCCAGGCCAGCAGTATCCCTACTGTAGCTGTGTCCGCGACGCCGGCCGCTGTTCAGCCAACGAGTGAGACCACTTCCGCTCTGCCGGTCGCATCGTCTTCGGCTATGCCAGCTCCACCAGCGGCGTCGTCGCCTGCGTTGTCTTCCTCCAGCTCGCCCGTGTCTAGTGCTGCGCCCTCATCCAGTCAGGTGGTTGAGCCCACGCCCTCAGTTGCTGCTGCGCCTGCTACTTCTGCTCCGGCAATAGAGCAGCCAGCCACTACTCCTCCACCCCCGGCCTCCACCGAGTATCCTGCGCCCCCGCCCCCGCCTCCAGCGACCTCGTCCCGCGCAAGCACACTTGACGACACCGGCAACAAAGTCCTTGGCATGGGCATAACTTATGACCCTTACACTGGAGCGAAAGGTAGCTCCAGCTGCAAATCCGAGGACCAGATCTCGCAAGAGTTCGACAAAATGACCAAGGACTATGACGTTGTTCGAATTTACGGAGCAGACTGCAATCTCATCTCACTCGCCGTACAGAACGTGGCCAAGCACGACAAGAAGCTTATGGCTGGTGCTTATTTGAGCACTGGAGCCAATGGCGAGGAGCTTGGCAAGGTCATTCAGACTCTGAAGGATGCCGTCGATCAAAACGCAGGCGGCAACTGGGACGTCATTGCGTTGTTCTCTGTCGAGAACGAGCGTGTCAATGAAGGTGACATGACAGCCTCCGCAGTGGTGGACGCTATCCGACAAGCCCGTGATCAACTCAGAGGACTTGGCTACAAAGGTCCGGTCGGTGCCGTGGAGACTGTCCCTGCTATGGTTGACAACAATGCCATTTGCATCGAGGCCGACGTCGCTATGGTCAACTCACATGCCTTCTTCGACTCCAACACCCAGGCTTCCGATGCTGGCCCATTCGTGAGAGGCCAAGTCGAGCAAGTCAAGAAAGCTTGCGGCAACAAGCGCGTTGTCGTCACTGAGTCTGGCTGGCCCCACCAGGGTAACAGTAACGGCAAGGCTATTCCCTCGCGCGAGAATCAAAAGGCAGCCCTCGATTCGATCCGCGAGAATTTCAACGGCGACATGTTTCTCTTCAACGCTTTCGACTCTCCCTGGAAGTCAGACTCAGCATCGACTTTCAATGCTGAGCCATTCTGGGGGGTCTTGTAGTCGGCGGCGTTTCTACGATTGCTGCTACCGTTTCTCAGCATGAGAGATGTCCCAGTCAACAGCCTGCACTGTACACCGTTTCTTCATCACTTACCATGCACATCTGCAGTTGTATCTGCCTGGGCATGAGCATCTCTGGCGCTATCATGGATCATGAAAACATGTATCATGTAACATAGATATTCGAACCTCAATTGAATGAAAAGATTCAAACGATCGACTTGCAGTTCTATGTGTATCTTCTTCTTGTCTATCTTCTACGCGCATATTCCACCACCATGTCTAATATCCCAAATCAGCAGCACTCTCCTCAAGCGCCTTGACCAATCCATCCAGCGTCCCCTTCCTCGTCGACCCATTAACCACGACTCTAAAAAACTTGCCCTTCTCCCCCGGCGCATAATCAATCATGAACCCGCGACTAATCAACTTCCTCGCCACCTCCTCTGTGACCCTACTATTCGCCTCCACATCCCCTCCCACCACCCCTCCCTTGGCATAGTAAAAACACACCTGCAAGCACGGCAACGGCTCCGGACTAACCGTGACAAAGCTTCCGCTCTTCTTCAGGCTTGCTAGCAGATACTCTGCCATCTCGTACCCCGTCTGCACGAGCTTGTTGAAATGCTTGGCGCCGTAGTACTGCAGCGCGAGGAAGAACTTGAACGAGTCGGCCCTGCGCCCACACTGCGGCGTCAAGTCCGCTAGATCGTAGATATCATCCGCCCCCGCGCCCGCGGTGTTATGGAACAGATATCCAGCAGGCAGCGTCAGCGCGCGATGAAACTTATTCATGTCCGCGCCGAGGAGGAACGAGCACGTCGTCGGGACCTGCAGCATTTTGTGCGGGTTGATCGTTATGCTATCTGCTAACTCTGCGCCGGCTAAGCGCGTCGCCGCGTGCCCGCGGGAGAAGATGACGGGCCCGCCCCAGGAGCCGTCGATGTGCAGCCAGATGTTGTGCTTCTTGCAGATGGCAGAGAGGGGCGTGAAGGGGTCGAAGGAGCCGAGGACCGTGGTGCCGGCTGTGGCGTTGAGGAAGAAGGGGGTTTCGCCTCTCTCTTTACTCTCTTTGACGAGGCGCTCGAATTCGGAGGGAATCATGCGCCCCAGGTCGTCGACGGGGACGCTGATGACGTTGGAGCTGCCGAGGCCGTAGAGGTTGGCGGCTTTTTCGACGGAGTAGTGCCCGTGGGCGGAGGTGAAGACAGTTAGTTTCAAGGACCCGTTGCCGGAGGTTTTGGTCGAGGGATACAGCGTGTTGCGCGCGACGACGAGCGCGGTCGCGTTGGAGGCGGAGCCGCCGGGTTGGGAGATGCCGCCTGAGGTGGCGGCGGGGAGGGAGAAGAGGGAGGCGAGGTATTTCGTGCAGCGCTTTTCGATGAGGGTCAGGACGGGGGAGACTTGGTAGACGTGGGCCTAGAATGTCGGTTAAGTTAGAAACATACTGTAAGGACTCGGGGACATGATTACGTTTGTGTTGAGGGTTGCGAGGAGGAGTTCGCTGACGAGACCAACCTGTACGGATGGTTAGCTGACATACACATTTCGTGTCGTTTACTAAGAGTACTCACGGCATTTGTGTTCGAGTAGAGCTTGTCTAGGAATCCCTGGTCCCAGGTGTTGACACTGTACTTCATGATCGTCTCCACGAGGGACAGGAACTCCTCTTTACCACTAGCGTCATCATTGATCGCCAACTCTTTCTGCAACATGCTTTCCAGCTTCTTTGGTGGGTGATGCTCGACGAGCGTGGTCCTTGGACCTCCGCCTTCGACTCTCAGGCCATGGCCGGTGTGCTTCGTTTTGGCATCTTCATCTGCGGCTGCGATGAATGGAACGATGAGGCCTTGTACGGCTGTGAGGAGCTGATTGTTTTGTCAATATAGTTTTTCGACATATTTATTGCTCATGTTCATCCTTTGCATCCAACTCTTGAGTCTTGCGACCTTGCAGAGGTACTGTCTTGTGACCTCTCACGCGTTTTAGGTGGCGGAACTCGCAATCGGAATGGTCGGAATGAGCGCGGAAAAGTTTATAGTACTTACGTCTTTGACTTCGTCAGCACGATTGAGGGGTACCTCTGTCCCGTTAGAGCTATGGCCATTAGGTACGGTCATGGTGGCGCAAGAGTCTCGGTGGTATCTATCGATGTTAGGTATTGCAACAGAGAAATCGGCCAACGAAAGAAGTGCTGAGCGGATGTGGCTCGTGATCATCGGCTTTAGCGCAAAGTCTTATAACTACGCAAGCAACAAGGAAGGATTGAGTCATTATGCGCGCTCTCACAGGATTCAATTCAACCGTGTTACGCCCTGCCGCCTTGCCTTTTCATGGGCTTACGCCTTGACGTGACTGCTACATCTGGAAGGCACAAGCGCGTCATCGGAAATGCGGCTGGAGACTGACTACATGGAGAAAAGTAGTACATTATTTTTAGACAATGGCACCTTGATTGGCTCAAATGGAAAACGTGCAACAAGCTCAATTTCTCGCGATAGTGCAGCAAAGGTATCTAAGGTGGAAAAGTATCAAAGCACATCGGATATGTGCAGCCTCCATGGTCTCTCAAAAACGCCGTGTGCCATGCCGGTGACATAGAAAAACTTTTGTACCGATCGCAACCGGCTGGTTCATTACTGTGCCGCAACACTAGCCTTCTCTTTGCCCTTACTGCTTTCAACGCCGGCATTTCCACTGGCAGCAGTCCCTCTCTCCTTCTTCGCCTTCTTCTCTGTCTGTACTCCCTTTTTCTTTGCTTCCGCAGCCTTAGCCGCATGTCTTTGCCGTGCTAGCTCAATCGCGCTGAGATGCTTGCCGCCTCTCTGATTCTGAGCATGGCTTTGACGATGCGGAGGCGTCGCGGAAGAGTCGCCGTTGCTCTCAGGGAAAGACTGAAACCCATCATTGCCCGCGGCGTATCTTGACTGTTTTACCCAATCGCCACGCTTACGCTTGTAGAGATCCATGCGCCAGTTCCGCCATACTGCACGACCGACAAAGGATTCACGCAGCGAGTTCTCGTTCTCAGCCAGCTCTTCCGCGATGCGCTCTCGAATGAATGCAAGACCATGGGTGCCGCTCCAAATGGCATCGATGACTCGGGAAGCTGCTGGGTCAAGTGCCAGCTCGCCAACATGGCCGTAGAACTGTTGTATCATCTTGCGGCGAAAGATGACAGATGCATGCTCGGCGGTCAATGCCGCTTGCAGTGTTCGCGAAGCTGTAGGATCGCGCGCCAACTGTACTGATAGTTCTGGTGAGAGTCTGGCGAGTGAATCGAAAACAAGATTGCCGAGGGGGCCATCGACTGCCATCATAGCCTGGGCTAGTAATGAGCCGTGAACCTTCTCTGGCGAGTGGTCGTGTTTGCCATTCTGCTTGCCGTCTTCGACTGGACTTTCGCTCACGCGCAGCAGTCGGGTGACCTCGAAACCGTTGGCACCAGCGTAGGCGACTTCTAGTTGCTTCTTGATTGGAGTAGTATCGACTCCGCGCGCTGTGCATCGCTCAATCAGTGTCTTGATGATGGCTGTTCGATTCCTCTCTACGAGGTTGGGGATCTGGTCCACTATGCGGGTCACGGCCTCTTCCAGGTCATCCTTGCCGAGTCGCTCCAGTATTTTTCCAGCTACGTAGCCAGCAATCTCGTTGCGCGCCAGACTGCCCATGCGCTCCTTGAAGAATTCTGAGTAGATGGATTTGAAAAGTTTGCCGGGCGCACTCTCGATGATTGTTTCTAACAGTCTGGAGCCTATGGACTCATAGACGAGCCCGTTGATAAAGGCTGCGCTTTCCGTGCCTTCGGCGATGGGGTCATCTGGCAGTAGTTTGTGGATGATCGAGTTCTCGTCTTTCGCCTTTGACTTGCCAAAATGCGCCAGCTCTAATTTGAGTAGCAGTTGCAGGGTTGGATTGCCAAGCGGGTGGGTGGCGAGGAGACGCAAGTTTTGTGAGTCCAGCGTGGAAGCACTGGCTTTGATCGTCTTCTCGAGAGCTTCCAGGAACGAGTCGGGCACAGGCCTCTTCTCTAACACCCAGTCTTGGCCCCGTTCTGTGCCTGCAACGCCGACCTTTTCCTTTCTCTTGCTCTGCAGGACAGACTTGTTCTTGTTCTCCTTCTCCAAAGGTGATCCAGACAGCACGACCAGCAGGACTCGCAGCACGTGGGAAGCAAAGCGATCGGTCATGAGGTAGCCCAGATGCTCCTCGAGTTCGGCCAGGGTGTATAGGAAGAGGGTCTCCATAGAGACAAGGATGGCATTTGGGTCTGACGAGGGTGGCGTTTGTAGGGTCTGAGGTTCTGCAAGCTCGAGGGTGACAATAGGCGCGGCTTGGATGAAGAGGGCTTCGCAGCAGTGGGAGGCGAAGCGGTGCTGGACGAGGTTGAGGAAGCTGCGACTGGTTAGTGCACTTGAGACGGAAAGAGCGACGGGTGCACCTACTGTCCATTAAACTTCTGGAACAGATTTTTCAGCTGGTCGGGCGAAGACAGAAGGATCAAACGTTCCAGCAGGCGCGAGCACGACTGGCTGTTTGCGATCTTGAGCTCTTTGCCGTCGGCTTCCTTGTAGACGCTGTCGAGGAACAGTTTGCGGGCGTCTGGGTCGTCGAACTGATTCAGCTCGAGCATCTCGTCGGCGCGCTTGAAGTACTCCTGCTCGTCGTCGTCGAGCATGCCGTAGTAGGTGAGGGCGCCAGGGCGGGTGACGTCGACGGCCTCATCCTGGAAGCCCTCGCCATGCTCGACCGACTCGAGCTCGACGTCGTCGTCTTTCTTGAGGCGCTTGTGGGCATCGTCAGCACCGTCAGCCTCGCGCTTGCGCTTCTTCTGCTCCTCGCGACGGCCGCGCTTCCTGTGTTCCTTGGGCATGTTGGCGTGGCGTGGGACAAAAAGTCCAAACGGGCTCGGCTAAGTTCCGCGCGAAAGATCTCAGATCAGATCGGGGCGGCGGCGGAATATATACAGGGCAGCAGTGCAGGGTCTGGCGCCGCGGAGCGTGACTTAGTCAGGGCAGCAGCAGGACTCAGCAGAGGTGCAACATGGCGGCGGCGTGGATTAACGTGGTTTTCTCCCTCTGACACGGACATGAATGGTACGATTTTGTGGCAACGCCGCCGACGGATAGGTGGTCTGAGCACGCTGGAGCAGAGATCGGTCCTTTGGATCGGGCGCTGCGGGCTGAAGCCACAGGCTGCCGCTACGACAGCTGCGACGCATGGCAGCCACAGCGCGCTAGACATATCATTCCCCCTCGCAGCCATGCCGTGCCCCTCGCCTACGCACACCACCGCGGGCTACGACGGATAGAGGTATCCTAGAAACATCTGGAGCCGGGCCACTATCAGCCCGCGCCATACACAGTACAGCATTGCAGCCCAAGCGGACATCTGGACATCTGGACGCCAATTGAATGTGCAGTCACATGACATCGTCAAGACACCACATTCACCTCCAATATCAACCATGGACGCCGACGCGGACCGGGTGGCCGACTACCTCGACGACAAGCTGCAGACGGCCGCCGACGTCGAGACGGGCAACCTCGAGGCCCTCCTCGCGCGCATCACGGAGCAGCAGACGCTGCTGAAGCACCAGGTCACGGCCGCCCAGCAGGACCTGCACGACGCAAAAGAGCACGCCCACGCCCACCACGCCCGCGTCCAGCAGCAGGCACACGCATTCACCCGCGCGCAGGGCGACATCGACCGCCGCCTGCTCGTCATCACCGCCAGCGACACCTCCGACGACGCCGTCCCGCGCTTCGAGGCCGCCCTCGACCAGCTGCACCGCCTGCATGTCGCCAGCAACTATGTCGAGCTGCTGCGCGACGTTGACGCTCTCAGCCAGCACGCTCACACGCAGCTGCGCACGTCGAGCGAGGCGGCCCTGCACCCGTACCAGCAGCTGCGCGCGTTGCACACCCGCCTGATCCGCCTGCACGACGACGCCGAGGGCGCTGCCCCCCAGCTGCTCCACCACGTCGAC
Organism: Phaeosphaeria sp. A1 3.1a; assembly: GCA_003501895.1. NCBI lineage: Eukaryota > Fungi > Ascomycota > Dothideomycetes > Pleosporales > Phaeosphaeriaceae > Phaeosphaeria > Phaeosphaeria sp. A1 3.1a. Next base: position 38,127 of record QVXC01000034.1, read on the forward strand.
ACCATCACCCGCTCGCTGCGCGCCAACATCCTCGATGCCTTCTCGTCCGATCTCAACCGGGTGCTCAAGCAGATCCACTGGCCCACGCCCAAGGCAAACATACCGGCCGCGCTGCGTGACGAGTGGGAGGCGGCCGTCACCAAGCTGCTGGACCTGCAGATGCCCGAGCTCGAGGGCATGGAGTATGCCAGCGGCCCGGGCGACAAGGTCAAGCTGCCGCCAGTGCTGTTCCCGCTCGACGTGCTCGTGCAACCGCTCGAGATGCGCTTCCGCTACCACTTCGAGGGTGACAAGCCCACGAACCGCAACGATAGGCCCGAGTACTTCCTCTCCCACATTACCACGCTTTTGAACGACTACAGTGGATTCGTCTCCGACCATGTGCAACCTGTGCTCCTCGCGCACTTCCGTGGAACAGATCTGGCGCTGAACCCTGTCTACATCGATGCCATGTCCGCTTTTGTCACGGCCCTGCTGCCGATGCTGAGAACCAAGATCCGATCGCTGTTACCCAAGATTTCCGGCGAACCCCAGCTCCTCAGCCACCTGATGCATGAGATGATGAGCTTCGACAGCAGCATCCGGGATGTCTGGGGCTATGACGGGGGCTACGGCGTCGACGGCTGGAAGGGCTTGTCGTGGGAATTTCTCGTCCAGGGCGATTGGTTCGGCCGATGGTTGCAAGTCGAAAAGGACTGTAAGTCACCTTTTCATCACCCGAGGTTGCTCACTTTCGGGGCTAACGTGTGCACTCAGTTGCATTGGCGCGGTACCAAAGCATCGTCGAGGCTGCAGATTTTGGGGATCTAGACTACGAGAGTGTTGATCCCAAAGCTACCAAGCCCACTAAGGGAGCGATCCGCGTGAACGACCTGCTCGATACCATTACAGGTGTGCTCGGAACATGACATTCCGACTTCAATGGCTGACCAACAACGCAGACCGATACAGGCCCCTGACCTCCTTCAGCCAGAAGCTGACCTTTTTGATCGACATCCAAATTGCCATTTTCGACAAATATCACGAGAAACTGCAGAGCAATCTGGAAGCATATCTCACCATGACCACAGCGCTGGGTCGTGCAATGGGTGGCGTCACCAAGGAGGAGCAAGAGAGGCTGCTTGGCGTCGAAGGACTTGAGCGCCTGTGCAAAACGTACGGCAGCGCAGACTATCTCGACCGGGCGATGCGAGACTGGAGCGACGACGTGGTAGGTTGTCACGCAACGCCTGCGCGGGCGATCCCGTGTCACATCGGCTAACCGCAGCAGTTCTTCTTGGACATTTGGGAGGGGCTGCAAGATCGTGCTCGCCAAGAGCACAGCATTGGCGGGATGACTGTAGCCGACGTCGCCGAACGCACGTCAAAGTCCGTTGGAGAAGATGGTGACGGCGGCGCCCTCTTTGACGAAACGGCTTCGTGGTATGCGCGCCTTCGGGAGCGTAGCGAGAAACTCATCATCGACACGTTGAACAGCAGTGTCCGCCAGGCGCTGCGGCCATACCATCACATGTACGTCGCCCAAACAGGCAATGCCAGCGTTGAAGCCCCAGCCATATTCCTCATGCTTACTTTTTCTCGACACAGCAATCCCTGGGCGACGCTGAGCGGCTCCACAGCCTCGGCGCCCGCCAATCTCTCGCCAACAGCAGAGATCGACCCGCTTCTCTCACACCTCAGTACTACATTGGGCTTTCTGTCCCGTGCACTCGCCTCGGCGCCCCTACGCCGCATTACCAGAGCGGTGCTCGCCACCGTTTCCAGCACGCTTTGGGACAGCGTGCTTACCCGATGCCGTTTCTCGACTGCGGGCGCGGCCCAGTTGCACGCCGATCTGGCAGCCATCTGTCAGGTCGTCGACAAGCAAGTGGGGCCTGGCGTAGCGGAAGCAGGCCTCCGAAGGTGTCTTGAGGGCGCGCAGCTCGTTGGGCTAGCTGTCAAAGGTGGCAAAGATCAGGCTGCTACGAGCAGAGACGAGGGCAGCGCTGCCGCTGGTAGTAGTGGTGGCGGCGACGAGGACTGGGACGATGCCTGGGGCGCGGCAGCAGATGATCCAGCGCCTCTGCCGCAGCAAGAAACACACCACAGCGGCACAACGTCTGCGGGCGCGAGCCTCGGCCTCTGGGAGGTTGAGAAGAGGCTGTTTGCGGACAACCAATCCGCGAGGGATGTGCTGGATGAGCTGGGCCTCGAAACGCTGGCAGAGAACGAAGCAAGGGCCTTGCTGGGACGTAGAGTCGAGTTGGCGGGATAACAGCGCATACTCGAGACATGGTGTTTCATGCTAGTCGAGCGAAATGTGCATGATACCCATGGACAATTTATGATAGGAATCGCGTGATACCCACCTTTTCCATGCGTTCGTGTTGGCACTTAAGCGGATGCGGAGATGGGTGCAGCGCGCTTGGCACCGCTTTCATGGATGTAGTTGTTGCAGATACAGTGCAGCTTGAATATCATGGTTTGATTTGGAATGTTAATCGTAATTATGGTTGCTCATCGTGAATCGCTCATTCCTAATCGTACACTGCAGCGTCAATTTCATGGGTATCGTAATCGCAATCATCATGCCTCCTCCCTCGTCACACACAAGTACCATCAACCTTGCTCTCCACACCAATCCATCCACCTCGTAAACACCATTCTACTCAATCCCTAATCCCCCCTCCCCCTCTCCCTAGCATAATACGCCTCCGCCCCCGTCCCCTGCGGCTGCAACGGCATGATCGTACCATTGAGGCGCTCGAGGTACGGACGTGCCTTGGTCCACGTGTTCGCGACGGTATGCATTGAGTTCCGGATGCGCGAGCTGCGGCGGGGTTGGGGTGTTTCTTCTTCGTCTGATGTATGGGGAGCCGTGGTTGTGGGGATGTGGGTTGGGGGGCTGGTTGGGATGGTGTTAGTGTTGGTGACTGGGTTTGGGTTTGTTTGATTATGTTGTGTAGATGTGGAGGGGGAGGTGGATAAGGGCAAGGATGCTGCTAGAGGAATAGGACGTGGTTGGATGGGATGGTGGTGAAGTGAGGGAAATGAACATACGCATCTTGCGCGCTATCCTTGCGCGTAGTAGCAGGCGATATTTGCGACGAAGTAGTCGACGTAATCGTCAACGGCGACGTAGTCCTCTCAATTCCGATTGCCTCATCCTCAGAAACCACCGGCGACGACATCCCTCTCTCCCCCTCTTCTTCCCCCTTCGCCCTCTTCGCCCTCCTCTCTTTCCTCGTACCTTTCCTCTCTAGCGCCGCGCCATCGTGCCCAGCTCCAACAGAGTCGATGCTCGCTTTGCGCTTCTCGCTCTTCTTGAGGTGTGGCGTGGGGAAATGCATGGTGAGTATCGTATCACACTTGTATAACTAACGCCCGCAAAGAATGGGGTGGTCGATCGTACTTGATATCTACGTGGACAGTGGTCTGGATCTGTGCATGGAAAGTAGTGACGGATAGACTTGCGTGGCTCGCTTCTTGACGTCGTGCGAGGATAGTGGCAAGCTCGGATGAATGACGAGTACTCGAATCGTCCACGGCTTGGTGTGATCTGGGCGGCTGTGATGGTGATGACGATGCAGAGTCGGTCGGCGTTGTTGTTGTCTTGCCTTCAATACACTTTCATATCGTGAATGAGATTCATGTCTGGGGCTTCAACATGCATGCGGAGCACTTTGCATACGTTCCGTTTCAGGCCCTGTCTTGTTTGGACCTGGGGAGCTGGTCTGCGCGAAAACTTGGCTTTCGGGAGCTTGTGGCTCGGCGATCGATGGGGTGAACTGGGGTTGACGTCACTTTATCCGTCATGTTCCAGCCGCAGCACCAGCAGCGTCCATTTCTCAACATCACGGGCAATTGTATGTCATGGTGGCTGTCTTCACAGCTGAACCCGTACCCATAATCCACTTCGAGTAATATTAACATGTGGAAAGAATTGAAGACGTGTGTGTGATCGATTTCGATGTACATTTTTCACCCTCGAACGTATAGTCAATTATACATTAGTTCGACACCTTGTCCGGCACATTCTTGCCCGTAGCCTTCTCAAACATGTTGCGAGCTCCATCAGTCTGTAAGTCTAGTCAATATCGATGCCCTCCCCATGACAGTGCGTGAACATACAATCTTCTCATTCACTCCGCGGTTCTTCTGCGTATCTTGTCCCATGGAACCACCAAACTTCTTTTCAGCGGCATCAAGGCCCTTGTCGAGGTAATCTTCCTTGCCAGTATTGGCGGGCTGCTGGGATGCGTTTCCTGGGATGTTGTTCATGTTGACGGCGTTGATTATGCGAGTTGAAGTGATGAAGGTATGTACAGTAGATGCGGAGCTACGAAGAAGAAGAGAGGCTATTAAATACCTCCAAAATCTGAAGTCATGTCTTAATTCGGTACCAAGTTTCAAGACACATGCCATCATCCTCCATCCTCGCTATCTCACGGACTCATCAAGATCATCCCCTGCACCTCACATCCACCTACCAACCCCATCACTTCTCTCATCGCCCGCACCCCTACACAATCCAGTACCGAATCATATCATCATCCACATACCCACCACCAAACAAGTCCTCCATCCCCCCAATCGCAACCTCTCCATAGTGCGTGACATCACGCCTACCAACACCCTCCCCCAGAATGACGCACGCCCGCCCAAAAAGCTTGTTTCCATCCCAAACAAGGGTCTATTCAGCCCTGTGGAGTCCACAGCGCGTCCCCCGTCCAAGTGGAGCAAAAGCTCGCGCCAAAAACGGGCCTTTTGCAAGGTCGTTGTACGAAACAGGAAAGACCAAGGGAACGGAGCCTGGACGTGCTGATTTAGGACATTAACATGTCCTGTACATAACACACCATACGTTCTAGAATACTAGAGGCGTGTGTTGTAATTTGTATGGGCGATTAAATGATGCGGAGTAGGTACTGAGCATGCATCGCCAACGCTCCACGTGGTTCCGCATCTCCCTTCCCCACGCTAGGCCGAATGGGGGGTTCAACATTTCCGCGTTTGCGCATGTCTGTGCTTCGTAGCAAACTGCACAAGCACAGCTGCCTTGTGCGAGCGAAAATTTTCAGTGTGGAGGGATCGAGTGAGGCACAGCCTTCTCGTAGGTGGCCTCTTGAAGTCTTTCTAATCTACATCTTCTTTCGCTCTTGTTATGTCCATATACCATGATGGGCAGATGAGTAAGTGCAGGGTGCACTGAGCACCGCAGTATCACCAGGCACCAAGAGCTCAAAGTATGCAAGAGTACCAGATACATTCTAAATGCTCACCGGATAAGATGCATCATAATCCACCATGATGACCCCAGAGCTCGCAATCATCACGCCATCGTCGGCGTTGTTCACAAAACCCAGCAACGCGGCTGGTTCCTCGTCCTTCTCCCTCTTCTCTACAACACCGCGTACGCAAATCAATATTCCGCCCGGCCAATCTAAATGTGTATACCCCTTTCGTTCCAACAAGGAAATTACGCTCGGGTATCTCCAACATGGGGTATCAAGCTGCTCCACCGCTGTGAACGTGGACATGATGAAGGACAAAAGCACGCCGCCCTAAACGCCTGTGCTTGAACGCATGACGTGCAAGAGAAGGAAGTCGCTGAACGCAAGACAGGACAATAATGGGAACAATACAAAGACATGGAGAGAATGAAAAAAACGTATAATGAGCATGATCAGCCATACATCTTGATCAGCATGTTCAGGATGGCGGAGAACTTGGCGTGCAGCTCGGCAAAGAAGTACTCCTGGCCGACAATCTCGATCAAGCTCTTGGCCTTCATCACGTCGCGCGATACACGCGGGAAGCCGTCGGGGTCGACCCTCTTAGCGGACAAGAACGACGATACTGGGGTGATGTTGCGAACAGGCGAGCTTGACACGGAAGAGAAGGATCGTTCTTGGCGTGGTGACAGCACGGGGGGCATGGAAGAGGCCGAGGTGCCAAGCGGAGGCGTGGTGGGAATGGCTGTGAGGGGCCGCGACAGATTCTGGGAGGCAGCACTCTCGCGCTCGAGAACCTTTTCCGCAAGCGTAATGATGCGGTTCGCGATGCCTTCGAACATCTCGAGAATCTTCACCATGGCCTTGGTGGCTCTCCGACAGTCCCGCCCCGCCATGGCAATCAGCGCATATGTCCGTTTCGCGCCTCGCGACCGCGGATCTTGCAGACGAAAGACATAGGCAATGGTGTGGCCCGCAACCCAGTCGCCGAATATGAGGGGCCCGGAAGGCTTGCTCGAGGGCAAGACTTCGGTGGACAGAGTGCGAATGCAGGACCGGCGCAGCAGAGAATATGTCGTGGGTGACAGCGGCTGCCTGGTCGACACGTAGTTCAGGGTGTGCGTGTGCATGCCTCTGGATGTGGACATGGGCGAAGGGGGAATCGAGTCGGCGCTCTCGTAGGACTTGGACTGCTCGTTGTCCGACATGTCAGACGAGTCGGTGCTACTGACATCGTCGCAGTGCATCGAGCGACGCACGGGGAAGGTCTGCGAGCTCCGCAGTACTGGACTGCCATTCTTGCGTCGTCCGTCTTTGGAGGGGCTGCCAGGGGCGCCGTCGGGCAGCTTCTCGCAGTACTTCTTGGGGACTACCATGCGGCAGTTGTCGCAGACGTCTGGATCTGAATCGAGAATGGTGCTCGGGCGGCGGCTGTTGAAGCTGCTGTTCGAGGACGAGGGGTAGCTGGGGAAGTAGGGGTTCTCGGTCGGAGAGCGCGGGCTCGTGGGCGGCGACTCAAAGGGCGATGTGAGGCGCGGGACGTGGGTGCCCAGCTTGAGCGCGGCGGGCTGGTCGTAGAGGCCGTTGTATGCGTATGCGGAATGCGGCTCTTCGGGGGGAGGGGTGACGCATGGGTTGCAGGAGGCGCAGGGCAGGGTGGATGCTTGGGTGCAGATGATAGACGTCGGCCCGTGGATCTCACAGAAGTGAGCGAGCGAGATCTGCGGCAAAGTCAGTCAGCGGCGGCGGTAGTGGTGTGGGCTAAGCGCGGGCGGCAACGAACCGTAAAGTCCATTTTCCTAGTTGTGTTATCTCCAAGGCCTCATGATGCGGTGCTTCAGGTGCGGGCGGGTGGGTCGAGCGGGTGGCTCAGCTGACAGTCGTGGAGGGAGTATCGACGCCGGTTCCACGTGGGAGTGCGATGTCTTGGTGTATTGGAGTGGGTGTGAGTGGGCGGCGACAGGGCAGTGGTCTCAGCGGCGTGAAGCTGTGGCGATGTCGCGTGGTGGTGCGTGTGTGGGCGTGTGGTGGTCGCGGGTGGGATATATTCGTCTGCAAACGTCGGACGGGCGAGGCTCAAAGGATTAAAAGCGTCTGGCTTACAGTGCTGGGGCTGCGCTAGGGCGGCACTCGCACTCTGTGTCGACCTGGAAGCAGCATAGAGTGAATGGACGGAACCAGGACAGGGCAGGGCAGAGCAGCGCCGAGGACCCGGCCAGGAATTAGCTGCCCCATAGACGCTGCCCGGTACAATTATGGGGGCGTCGAAAGGATGATGATGAATTGCCCGACTGGCATGGCACGCTCCGCCGCTCTTGACCGCTACAATCGCCCGCGCTGCCATTGGCTATTACACTGCATGCCGACCTCACCTTTGACATGTGGGCGAGAGCCGACATATGCAGCCCGCCGTGTCACCGCGCCGGGGGCACACACGCATGCGACGGCCGCGACGACGACAGCAGCAGCGAGGGCGCCGCATTGCACGGCGTCGTGAACCGTGGTGCGCCTGGTATTGCCAGGCACACGATCAGATGCGCCCGATGCAGCATCCCAGCGCTGCTGCTCCGCATCCAGCACAGCGCCAGTGCGCCCTCGCCCGACCTGCACCCCCATCGAGGCCTCTCTCGCATCGACACAGCCAATGACGCAGCCCTGCGCCGATGCATCGAAGCTCCCTTCCAATACGAGCCATCGAGTGCCCCCAACGGGCCTGGGGATCTGCGCCAGCCCGTTACCGGCACTGGCATTCTTCATCATCGGTCGCCCATCACCACCAGATTCTCGCGCCCAACGGTCCCTGAGATGTTGCAGATTGCGAGCCTCCAACGTCACAGTCGCTCCCTTCCCTCTTCGCCGCGGACGCCCGCCGTCACCGCCAGATGTCGTTCCCTTCTGGCACCTCGCCCGTGGCCGCCGGCGCATTGTGTTTCGGCTGAACCCACTTGTCACGCAGCCCTCAAATTCTCGCGCGCTGCATCTGCAAGGCCTCGCAAGCCAGATGCCCATCCCTGCCCCACTGCACGTTGCCGCTGATTCATGGGCGTCGCTTGTCACGATGCGGCAATCCCCGCTGACTAACCCATTGGCTGCCACGCTCCAGCCTCACGCCGAGCCACTCCAAGACGTGTGGAAACGCTCCACTTCATTCCAGAAGCAAGTGCACGAAGCACCGCAATAAACCCAAGTGGACCTCCACGCCACGCACACCGCGCAAACCACGACCACCTGCCTGTTTGTCGCGCCTCCGCACAAGCCTTTTGACACCAACCGCTGCAGGGTCTTGCAGCGCCTCTCATTTGGTATTCGTGACATCTGGCGTCGCATCGTCGCCAGGACTTTGGAAGAATGCAAAGCACCCCGGAAAACGACGATTCACTAATTATCCTTGGCTCTCGCCCCAGAAGTCAGACCTTCTTTATGGAAAAATAGACCCATCGCGATCCATCGAGTCCGCGTCCCAATGCAGAAAAACGGCTTCCTTGCACATGCACATGTCAATTCCACATGGGCTCGTTAAGCTTCTCTAAGCATAACGGAAGCTGGTCGCATGCACACCACTGCCAGTAACAGTCCGTTGGTTGACTAGCTGCCGTGCAAACCCTGAGCTATATTTTGCTAATAGGCGTAGTGTCCTACGTGAAGCAACCATGTACGTAATGGTCGTCCTTGGTAGCATTGATTTCGGATCACTAGTAAAAAGGGAAGCTGCAACAGCACTCAACAACACTGCACGGAAATGAGAAACAGAGTCTGCGGATGGAACCATGTCACGCGGTCGCGCAAACTATTTCCACGGATAATGTCTTATGCATTCTCGACCGTCTACGTAGGCTCATTATTACTCGTCTTCTGATTCGCCGCCGTCAGCAGGGCGGCTCTGCAATATATCATAACCCATGATCTCGTTAACGAACTTGTTCGATATCGTCACTTCTTCGTAGCATCTCCGCTCCTGTTCGGAAAATTCCCGACTACCCGGCTGCATCATCTGTGCAATCAACGGCCGCCAGATCTGGTCGAGCTGCGTGATACCAATCTTCGTACACGGAAGATCGTCTAACAAGGCCGGCGAGACGACGCCAATGTCCCTCCAGTGCCTTCGCCAGCACTTGCTGGTGTGCGGCGACATGTGCGTCCTGAACGCATGCAGATAGCGACGACGGTCGTTATACGACGGCCGAGCCAGCAGCTTGGCGATCTGGCCTATGCCTCCGAGGACGAGGAAGAAGGCAACGTCCTCGGGACACGCGGGCTGGCTCAGCCATCCGCGCAGGAACTTCTCGACGGGTCCAGTGCGACTCGAGGGGCGCAGCTTCCGCATCAGGACCTGCACAATGAAGCAGTACATGTAAAAGTACTGCAATCGCAGTGGCGGATCGAGCTTCTTCATGATTTGTATCTCCTGCTCGGTGATACCACTGGTCGTACAGACGTTGTAGCCTAGAATGTGCGAGCGCGGCCGAATGCGTCCCAGGTCCCGTTCCAAAAGCAGTCTTCTATGTTCGTCGAGGAAGAAGCCAACCCCAAAGACGAGCGGCATCATCCTTTCGTACACCGATGTCCATAGCTGTCTGAGCCTGGGACACGTTTGCTGCACGGGGTCGCCCACGAGATGGTCGGCTAGCTGGCGCGTGAGCCTGATAGAGGCGATGTGCCGCCGGCGCATGGCGAGCAGGAACGGAAAGTCTGCAGCATTGGAGGGCGTGGGATAGAGGCGCAGATGCAGGTCACCCAGGCGGCTCCTGACCCAGTGGCGGACGAGCAGCGGCGCGTTACTTGTGATCAACTCGTTCAGGACTCGTGAAGTCCGCCGCAGCGACAGGATGTCTGCGACGCATAGTTCGCGCAGGATGTGCAGATGGAGCTCATGGGGCAGGCGGAACAGGGCATCGAGGAAAGGGCTGCGGAGTAAATTTATCAGTATATGTCGTGAATTGTCATGCGAAATGTGAGATGAGAAATAAGGGTACCTACCTAGATGCCTTGACGCCCAACGCCGCGCGCAAATCCCTCCTCCTCACCACCGTCCCAAACGACGCAACAAGCTTACTCTGAAAGCTCTCCGCCACCTTCCCCAGCCGCGGCCGTTTTTTCGAAATCCCTTTTGCCCCCGCAGCCGTCGCGCCCGTCGTCGTCCAGCTATCCCTCGACGATCGCTCCGACGTCGAGCTACTCCGCTGCTCCATGGGTAGTCGATAGTTATGTGTAACTTTAACTCGACCACGAACTGCAACGACAATACCCCTGCCGATGATCACCGACCCGGGCGGGAGTCGAGAACTCGGAGGAGGAGGAGAATAGGGTGAGGCAAGGCTAAGATTATTTCTCTAGCGGCCTGGCACGTCGCGTAACGGCGCCTGCGACGCCAGATTCATGGTTGTGATCTGTTCTGCTCTGATCTGATCGGTTCCTCGCTACGGAAGTGAATGCGAAAGTAAGTAAGGATAGTATGTAGCGTATCGTAACAACGTCGAGATTGGGCAGCAAGGGAAAAGCGAAGCGCGAAAAGCGGAAAGCAATAATCCGGTAGGTGGCAGGTGGGAAAGTTTGTAACACGTGTGTGGGAAATGAATGAGGGTTCGTTGGGCACTTGCGCATAAAGAGAGAAGATTCGGGGGCAACACACAGATGCGCATGGGTAAAACTAAACAACGCTGCTGCGCTGCGCTGCACGGCATGGGTTCCGGGGAGGGGCGCGCGGGCCACGAGGGCGAGCTCGCGTTCTGAAACGCTCAACTTTGCCGGGGCGGGTGGGCTTAAAATAGCGTTGGTGGACTTATGGTGTGGCTGGACTGTAATATGGAGAGTGAGGAATTGGGTGGGAACTTCATTGGTGTTTTTGGTCGCTTGGACAATTGGGAACTTTGGAGGGAGCTCTGAGCAGTGTGTGCACGTCGGCGCTTGATCGACGCTGGAGTTTGTCTGTGCGGTGGAGCAAGGTTGGTGGTTGATGCGAGCATCGCGTGGCAATGTGCATGAGGGTGCGACAATAGCCGGTACGCGACCTGTGCTTGGAGGGATTTGACAGCTGACATCTCCGAACACATGTCGACGATCTTGACCGAGTACCTGGCCACTTCATCATCAATTGACGAATTCGAGAACTCGTGGCATCAAGACACATCTGCATTGTCGATTTAGAGCGCCTTCCGATGCACAGAATCCTGGCGGACTCGGTCCTTGAAGCAAATGCTAGCTCGTTCAGGATGCACAACTTCGGAGCGTTGTAGTCAGTGGATATGTCCAGCACATGCCTAGGACAAGGAGAGTCCAGGATCAAGAGGATATTCAAAGTCAAAAACATGTCCAGGGAAAGTACGCCATTGACCGTCTCTATTACCCAAAAAAATCTGCCATTAGAACGTATCCTCAACATACCCATCCTCTTCCCGAGAGACGACATCTAGAGTCCACAAGAGTACTTACATACATCTACAAATCTATATCCACCAGCTCAATTCCAATTCTACAGCTTCGCCATCACCCCCTTCTCACTAAACCTATACTCCACCTCCCCAAACGCATCCGCCGCAAAAACATACAACCACCTCACCTCCTCATCCCCAACACACCTCATCCCATGCTCCGCATCCCCCGGTGTATACACCACACTCCCCTCCCCCACCTCATGCTCCTCCCCCTCAATCGTCACCACCCCCTTGCCCTTGGTAACGTAATATATCTCAGCATGCGTGTGTCTGTGCATCTTCAAGCCTTCCCCCCCGCCATCTCCTTCTCCATTTCCATCCTCGTTTCCCTTACCATCTTCTTCACTAGCACCTGACGATGCACCGAGAGGTCCACACCTCGCAACCCCAACAGTAAACGTATCCGTCCGCGTCTCAGGGCGCGAAATCAGCGTCTTCCACCGCACGTCGCCGCCCACGCTCGCGTCGGGGAAGCGCTCGGCCACGCGCTGGGATATGTGCGGTGCGTGCAGGATGGTGGGGACCGTAACACTGCTTTTGGGCATTTTCGTGGTACCCATGTGCTTGGAACGATTTTTTTGCTGCTTTGGCTTGTGTTACCTGTGACGCAAGGTGATGGTATGTGCTGTGCTGTTCTGTGCTGGGGTTATGCTGTGCGACTTGATGTGATGGGATGGGATGGGAAGCAAGGTATATATGGTTGCATGCATGGTGGCGTCGGGGATCGGGATGGAAAGATTTATCTCAATTACATTGTATTCTAGTCGTCTTTGTGGGTTATGGCGTGCGTACTTGCATCACCATTTCATCAACCACCATCCTAGTGTTATCGACATCGTGAATGATTTTGTGGGTTGTGGTGGTGAGGAGAGGGGTAAAGCCGTTGAGGTAGGGATCCGAGGACTTAAACGGGACTTAGGGCGCGACTGGAGCGTTTATAGCGCTCGGCATCTGGATTCTAGATCATAGCTTGGGGGTGTAGGGGAAACTAGGACGACTGGATGGATCTGCAGCTGGGTGTTGCGTTGACAGCTGTTTGACAGGTGGCACAGCATGGCGGATGGCGAGGTCGGGTATTGGCGTGCGGGATGCACGGCAGGATAATCGAGATGTGTGATACACAGCATGATGGGAAGCGAGGGGTAGAGGATAGACTTCCCGACCATGCAAGGTTGCGTATGCAATTACTTTATTTGGGTCTTCACAATATTGACACAAGAGTGTGGATGTGATTGTCCATTGACTCCTGCAATGTCGACAACAATCTTGCCTCGCACCCTGCCCTCCTCCATGTAGCCTTTGGTCTTCTCCCATGCACCTTCGTAGTTATTCTCACTTAGAATACCTTTGACCACGTCCTGTATTATGACTTTGAACTTGCCTTCGTCGGTCATGGTCGTTATTTGCTCTAGCAGCTCACCCCGTTGATACAAGATGACATTCGCATATCGGGGCCCCAGAACAAATCCTCGCATGTACCGAAGCACTTGTGATGGATAAGTGAAGTAAGTTGCAGGTCCGCCCAGCGCTACACGCGAAGTCTTGTCGCCCACTATCGTGATGTACCCGCCTGAAGGGTGAAGTAGCTCCGTCTTGTAGATCGTCAGCACGGCACAACACAAGTCATATCTGAAAAAACTCACCCAGTGATTGAACATCTCCGTGCCGCCCACACAGTCAATGTAGAGATCATACTTCTTCCCCCCAGGTCGTCCATCCAGCAGCGTCTTCGCAACATCCTGCTTCCCATAGTCGATGACTTCATCCGCACCCAGCTCTTTCACGAAATCTGCATTCCGACCAGAACAAACACCAACAACATGGCATCCATACAGCTTCTTCGCAAGCTGCACGCACCATATCCCCACCCCTCCACTCGCACCCGCCACAACCACACGCCGCTTCTCATTCGGACTATTCGACTCCGTAGGAAGCCAGTCCAGACACGCAAACGCCGTCAACACCACAAGCGGTATCGCCGCAGCTTCCTGATAGCTCAAGGTCTTGGGTTTCTTCGCAATCGGCTCTCCAGGCGCAATGCTCAGATATTGTGTGAATGTGCCCTCTCCTGTGGCCCGGTTACAGAGGCCGTAGACTTCATCGCCAACGTTCCATTTCCCGCTCTTTTGAAGCTCGTCGCCGATGGCTACGACTTCGCCCGAGTAGTCACGTCCAATTCCCTTCTCTTTCTTGCCTGCCAACCAGCCGATTACCGGGTTACCCCAAAGCTGGATGTCGACGGGATTGATGGCTGCAGCGTGGACTTTGACGAGCAGATCGCTGGGCCCGACTTTAGGAAGTGGAGTATGCGTGAGGTGAGGTGGTGTTGAGGGTTGTGTATAGGTTAACGAGGTGTTGTTCTCTGGTAAGTTGGTTGAAGCCATAGTTGTTGGGTCCTTGTGGGTGGTCGACTCATGCACATGCAACAATGGCACTTTTGATGAACATGCATTCGCACTCCCGATGCACGACACATAATGACTTGCAGGCAATCATCACATGAACCTGGATTGAGATCGCGATGACGTCGGAAGTGGATAGTTAGCGTGATTTGACGCTATTCGAGTGGGGTTCATGAAGAAGGACCGAGGGTAGAAACAACCCTGCCTGTAGATCTTAGTTGCGCGCTATACGTAGAGCCTCGTCATTCCTAGCATGGAACCTAACCTGCTAAAATTGTTAGACGAAGCATGGTAGTCGATCATGAACTCCAGCTATGAAGGGAGGGAGAATATTTCATTGCTGGGAGGGAAGGTCTTCAACACATGGTCCGGTGTGGGATTGACAATGCAATCTTCATCACACATTCATCTCCTCTTTTGATGGCCACAACACCGCGTTCCTCCCTGCTCACAACTTAACAGTACTGTTCGCCCTGATGCGCTCTCCATACCTGATGAACACGAAGGGGATCGGTATGAGTAGAGTAGCAATGAGTCCAAGCATCGTGTTGCCCCACCCGTAGCCCAGCTTTGCGTACATCTTCTGACTGCTCAATGGGATGAAAGCGGCACAAAGCGATCGCGAGACTGTACTTGCTGCCATGGCACTTGCAGCGTGTATCGTGAACACATCGACCAAATACGTGGATGCCGGCATGAAAGTCAACAGTAATCCGAAGCCAACGAGCCCAGTCGCTACTAAAGGTAGGATAAAGTGCGTTTGCTTCTCGACGCACCATCCGTACACAATAAGACCGATGGGCATGATGAAGCCCCCAACGCACATGATCTGGAGGCGATGCTCCGGTTGGAAGTCGCCCTTCTCGATGTGCTTTGCGGCGATCTTGTTGCCGAAATGCATACCAATGAATTGGGCAAGGAGTTGACCGATACCTAGACTGGTGAATGTCAGCATGTGTCATTCTAAAAAATTCTGAAGTCGGTCACCTACCCCAAGAACGAGAGACCGAGAACACCACCACTCCAGTGATACTGGTTCTTGTACACTGACGTGAAGGTGGTGAATAGGATGTACAAATAGGCGTATGTGACAGCGATGTATGTCGAGATTGCAGCGCATATTGTTGAGCGGAAGAGCATCTTCATTGGGCGAACAATAGAGAACTTGAAGAGTTCCTTTGGTGTCAGACCGCTATCAAGTTTGGAGACGAGCTTGTCGTTGCCGGTCTCGACGCGGAGACGTTTCGTTTTGCGTTCCAGAATCTTGATTCCCGAAGTCTCCCTCATGGTGATCAGAGACATTGCGAAAAAGGCGCCAGCCTAGCGTTATTAGTCGTGTTATTGACAGTAAGGTTGCACATACCACGATGGCAACGAGCCAGAAATTCCATCGCCAGTCCTTGGCTGCAGTCAGGAATCCTCCAATTATAGGTCCTACGCAAGGACCGATTGCTGTATCGTTATTAGGTATGATGATTTTCCCGTCGTGGATTGAAGCTTACTTGGTCCCATCATCCATACTGCCATGGCTGTCCCGCGCTGGTGTCGAGGTATCAAGTCAGCGATCGTGCCGCCGCCCAGCACCATCGGAGCCCCTCCAAAGGCTATTATAGTCATTATATTGTGCATGAAGCTTCGAATAATGTACTTACTGCCCATGAAGAATCGAAACGTAATGAATTGACCCATGTTTGCGGCAACTGCAGCAGCGATGGTGAAGACAATGAACAAGAAGTTGCAGCTGTGGTACAGTGGAAGTCGTCCGTACATTTCTGACAGCGGTGCGATGACTATAACACATTAGTATTCTCGTCTGACATGTCGCAAAGTGTTTAGTGCATACTGAGAGGTCCGAAAGCAAACTGCAGAAGTCAGCATTGAGCCACGAAGATCTGTGACCGAACTCACTCCTAAGACGTAGACGGAGATCATGAAGCCTTCTAACATGTCGTTCGTCGAGTTGAATTCTTGCATTACTTGAGGCACGCCCGGTGCAAATATTGATGATGCGAGTGGTGTGATGAAGGTGAGCGCAGAGACCAATGTGACTGTGCCCCATTTCTTCGAAGCTGTCCAATTCTGCCTCGCGGTTAGCAACGACAGATATCAGTTCCATTAAAGCATCCTACCAGCGGGTTCTCAGGGTCGTCCGGTCCGTCAAAGTCGACGATGTTGGGATCTGGTGATTCTCCATCCGAATCTTCAATACTTGACGTTGACTCGGTACCCGTACCCTTCTCGACATCTTTCTCCACAATCGCAGACTTGTTATGCTTCTCGTGTGCATTCGGTGAGGGCGCTCTTGCAGAAGTGCGGCTGACGACCTGGTGTATGGACCCAGCATTTGTTGGTATATCGGCGTCATGGCCCTCGGCAGCGGCGAGCTCGATTATCTCGCTTCTGGTCGCGTGTCGGTACATTGTTGGTTGTGATGGCGGCGTCGCCATGTTGAGGATGATGAGATGCAAGATTTTCTCCCGTTAGGAGTGACCAGAGCAGCGAGGAAGGTGCGAGAGCTTTCACCACGTGACAGATAAACGCACTGCCCAGGTCGCACTTGATAGTTCACCTCGGGGATTTATCCGCGCAATTTGACCTCTGCGTTGAGTGTATAGTGAGAGTTCTTTGGGGAAGGCCAAGAATCGTCCTGGATTAGTAGGCTGCAAAGGCAAGTTAAGAAAGTGCTTGCGCTATGGTAACAGAACAGAAGAGAGCGATCGCAGCTGTAAAGACGGTGGTGAACGGTGGAAAGTGCACCTTACTAATGACAAGAGATCCGCAACTAGCAGGCCGTCCACGGTAATGCCATATCATCGAGAACCCTACTGCCGTATTTCCGACCAGTCAGACAGGGTCCGTCACTAGGACTAGCACGGAAGAAGGCGACGTGGTGGGCCGTTGGAGCGCGGGTCCTTTTGCGAGAATGCAGCCCGGTCTCATCTGACACAATTTTTTTTTGACAGGCACAACGTCCATCCTACAGAAACGTAGAGGTTCCTAGTTTGCCCTCGATACCTACCTAAGGCGAACATATTCCTCGACGCATCTTAGAAAATGCCAGAGTGCATTAGAATTGCGGGGAGAGCTATATGCAGCCACCTTCCCCAATCGCAAAGAGCCCCGCCGCCACTAATTCCGCGATGTCGCGATTTTTCAACATCTCTCGCTCTTTGAGGAGATGACACACCAGAATATGTTGATCACGAAGCTTTGGGTAATTCTTCATATTTCACAGCGACAGGTGCGCTTTCAGGTAAAGACATTGCACAAAAGAAGGTAGCGCTCACCACATCCAGGTTTTCCATATCCGTTGCCTCGGCCGAACTCGCGAGTTAACGCCTCGTGCGACGTTGACAGTGCATTCATCGGTGCGACGCGAGCACCGAGACCGAGGATAAGCGGTTCAAGATCCTTTGACTTGTCAATATACATATCGAACAAGCGAAGCGTGCCCTCCGTACATGACAGGAAGTTTCATTCGTTCACACAGTCTCGCTCCACCCACCCACACCGATGATGAAATACACAGTAGTTCGAGCTGCAATGGTGCTGCCGAATTTTATCCTGACATCGACTCTGTGCAGGATGTGGTTCGTTATATGTTTTGAGTGTTCCTTCCAAGACGTTCTTCCGTTCCACCAAGCCATGCTTGTATCTCAAATCATGACTCCATGTCTGTAGCAGGGCTGTGGCAAAGGATCGGAGATGCCGTAATTCCCATAGAAATCCACGCTGCTCTGTCGTCGATGGCCCATTGCCTCGCCCAGGTCCTGACTGACGAAGATCTCCATGCCGCCGCTCTGTTCGGTGCCTTTGTTTTCGCTGGATAACTTGTACCCAACCCCCGCCGAAGGATTTGGTGACACGTCGGAGGATGAGCTTTTTCTCAATATCTGGAGCCATCGTTCTTCTGCATAACGTTTGAAAACGTCTTCGAGATCAAAGAGATCTTGCATAGCCAGGCTGTACATTTTTCCCGAGCGCAGTTTCCAGAAGAAGAGGACCGAGAGCTCAATTGTCTCTACTGCTTCCAGCGGAGTGATGATCTTGTCCATGGCCTCCAATAGGTTCTCGGTCATGCGTATCTGGTCCAGTAGTCTTACTTCTTTCATAGTAGTGTTCGTGATCGTATAGTTCCACTCGACGTAGAATCGGATGTGTGTTACATGCTTCAGCATTGGGAGCTTCAGAATATGCGGCGAGAATTCGAAATGTCCATTGTTGTACGGCGTATTCCGCAACTCGGCGTGGAGAGTCAACTTGCTACGCCGGAAGTAGCTTTGCAGCAGCTCCTCTCGTATTTGCTTGTTGATGCGGAGAAGCTTTGGGTGTAGACGGAACTCCTTCGCTACCGAACTTCCATAGCCAAAAATGTCGTGCCGCCATGGCTCTCCATTGAGCATATCGGCACCCCACAGACAGGTGTGCAGCTCGGGTCTGTTGTCTGATATGGCAGGCAAGACGTTGTCAAAAATGGAAGCCCGTATCTCGCTGGGAAGAGCCAATAGCCGTGAACTGAAAGTGCTCGGCTTAAGCTCGAGTAGGACCTCCAGCTCTCTGAACAGCTGACTTTGGCGATGCAAGTATAGATCGTCCAGACTGGCATTGGAGGCAATGGACAAATTCTTGGTTCCAGACCTTCGTTGAACCATGGCCATGGTGCGTGGACTCCAGTATCCAAAATTGACGTAGTGTAGGCTATTTTGCTGTGATGCGCTCCGCTGCGTGAGATATGACCGGCTTAATGCTAGGGAGGGGCTGATCAACAAATGAAGTGCTGGAGTGATGCATACATGGAAGGTAGTAGCCAGCAAGGGCTGCCTCTTGTTGAAGAAGAAATGTTGGACATGGCAGATGATAGACGGTGTGCCGAGTCATGTCTCAGCTGTTGTGCCGGCTTTGCGGCAGGGGGTGGCATGCGTCTACCTGCAAGGCTGGATCCAGGAAGAAGTGGGGAAGAGCTGTCACGTGAAGAGGGGCCGGAGCCATACAGCGGCCCCTGTTTTCAATCCGTTGCAGTTTCAGAGCTTGGCGCTGGAACATCTTCACCTCTGTTTTTCGATGCATCAACGTGTTCAAAACACTTCTGGATCATAATACTGCGGTAGTTGCCTGAAATTGCAAAAGCCACGCCCAGACGCACGAGAGCATTCGCTTTCGCTCTCGGTCTAGCAGCAGTCCAAATTGACGTATCTGTCATGACTGTCCTGGACACCTGTCTGTGCACTTAGCAGCTCGTGAAAAGTGGTCATTTCGAGTCGTGATAATCTCTTTCAAAGGTATTTAGATTTTGTCGAGACACTGACAATCAGAAATGTCGCCGCCGAGTCTCCATCCGCTCATGTAAGAGGGACATTTCCATGCAATGTCCATCTCAGCACACTGGAAAATCAGATTCCACATTCTCTCGAGCGTATATCCGACATCTGGCTCTGACATCGAGTCAGGTCTACCGTCCAGGTATTCTGGCTGATGCGCCCAACTGTTCTTATCCACGAGTGCGTTTCTGAGGTCTTGGTAGAACTCCTTGCCCAGACCACGGGTACGCGCTGCCGATACAAGGAACGAGCCCTTGTAACTCAATAAAACTTCTTCGCATGTCGAATTGTATACCTTGGCGTAATATTCTGGTATAACCGTCGCATAGTCCCACCACCAAAACTCATCGCCGCAATGTTCGCAGTTGCACGTTTCGAAAAAGCCGAGATTTAAGAAGCCTGTCAATTCCGGGACAAAGAAGTTCTTCAGCTGCCGATAGAAATTCTTGGAAAAGTGAATATCAGCTTGGATATACATGGTGTGTTTTGCCAGGCTGTCCCATCGACTGATGATGTGGTGCAAGTACGTTTCGCCCTCTCTACCAACATTGGGGAGCTTGATGACCGAGTCGGCGCCTGTCTTCAGCTTGATATCATCTGGATCCGATTCCTCGTCTTTCGTGTATATTGTCACGGAGGCTTTCCCTGTCTCGTGAGCACTCTTGAGGCCAATCAAGAGATCCCGCACTTCCTGGATTGGCTCCTTGTACATGCTGAGAACAATCTCCATAGGTGACGGTGGCTGAAAGAGTTGGTCGATTCGCGCTGGTAGACGTCCGGGTGCGTGTATGCACAAATTGAAAACAACAGATCCGGTCCAGAGCAGCGATACCAGGATAAGTCCAGCCATTGACCAGGAGCGCTTGCTCGAGATCGTCGTACCCGTACCTCGCTGCTCGTTGCTCCGCGGTGCATCTTCTGCCACTTCATTCTCTATGAGCTCGTACGCAGTGGTTCCACCGTGACCTTCCCAGCCATTAGAAGCGCGCCAAGGTCCGGAGGTACCACACAGAAGTGCTATCACAAAGCAACAGTACTGAAGCCAGCTCGTGTACGAACGATGAAACGAGAGCGCCAACGTCACGTTCGCGACTGTCGATACAACCATCAGGATGATGCCATCATGGCCATGCTCAGCGCTAGTCTCTGGAATGCTTTCGTCAAAGGGAAGTATGATCGAACGTCCGAGCAGCAGAGCTGTTGTAGTGGAGGCAAGATTGACGAGAGCTTCTGTGATTGGAAGGTACTCAAGATCCGCAAAAGCACGAGATTTGGGATCGGTGGTGAGCGTCCAAGCAGCGCCAATGATACCACCTGCAGCTAAAAAGCAGTATGTTTCCTCCCTCCGTCGGGGAAAATTATCCGGATCATATTGCAAAGCAATGCGCCTAAGTGCTCTGGCAGCGCCAAGAGACAGCATTGTCCACAGAGAACTCTTCACTGCGGTGACTTTCAAACGATACTCCACAATAAGCATGACTATGCATGCGAGCATGAGCAAGCCAATGCGGCCCATTCGAAGGTAGAGGCGGAGACCTGCGCTTTGAGTACATTTTACCACATCGAAAGCTAGCGAGAGGAATTCGTCTGGCAAAAACATTATTGGCTGGAGACAAGACGTCAGTGTTTCTATATATTGATCGCGCGAAGAGCAACTTACAGCGAGCATGACAAGGGCAGGTAGATTCTTGTAATGCAACAAAGCCTGCAGCATACACATCATTGAGAAAGCTGCGCAACACATTGCACCCATGCCCAACACTGCTCCTGGCTTGCCCAGACTCCTCCATGACTTTGGTGGCGCATCTCTTGAAGTTACAGCGTGGTGGATGCCAACGACGACTGCGGCTACCACGATTTGGGCGATATATATGACGACCGGATAATGGAAATTTGCCTCCACGAGAAGATGCCTCGCACTGAGCAATGCATTGATAGCCGAGATAGTCCAAATGGGTCGAGAGTATTGTTGTGTATGTCTGCGTAAAGTCGAAAGGCGGCCACGAGACGGGATCTCATCCACCTCATCCCTAGGTTGCATAATCGGTGTTGAAAAGTCAAGGAGATGTTTACTCTGCAGAGGTCCTGTGTTGGCGACACAGGGTGCAGGCAGCAATTTCAGAAATAACCTAGTACTGTGGAGACGGTACATGGATCGCCTAGCCGCTCACCGCTGTCGTCTGTGAGCCCTGTCACGATGCACACGAGAGAGCTTCCTGAATGAGAGACCCGCGTGGGGCGTAGTATTACCCGGTCAGGCGTGCACAGATCGTAACGGAACCCCTTTGTACAGGGTGGCGCAGCAGCTTGGCAAGCTCATATAGGTCTCCAGATCATGCAATAGGTAATAGCTTTGGGCTGCATTGTCGATCGTGGGCATTGTTTTGTCAAGCTATAAACTAACAGCTGGGGTCTAAGACATGCTCGTGATGTATCGATCAAAGCCATCTTGCGAACGCTATTGAGGATACCGGAAAATTGCAATCCCCAAAATGATATCGCTGCCCTGCCTCTGACGAAATGCTCAGGTCAAGTCTCTGCTGAGGTAACAGAAGTACAGAAGCAAACCCTGTTCCATGTATAAGTCTGCCTGAATGGACGGTATACATCACGTTGTGCTACAAGGCAGCAGTTCAATACCACGAACGTGCACCGATTCCTGAAATTCGCAGGCCACGGCCAATGAGGTAACATTAAGTAGACCTTGAGCTTACACGAAGGAAAGCTAATAAGACCACAATAAGACGGACTCGAGAGATTCGCCATTTCGAATGATAGCACATCGTGCACAAGTGTGTCGTAATACAGCACTTCATGTACCAGTCTATAAACAGGCTTAACTCCCAGAATAAGCTTGCAGTACCTCCTGTGCAACTGGTCACAAGAGTGACTGAACACTAGTAATGGAACGAATGACTAGGGCTGACATACTGTGTATGGCAAAGATTCACATTGTATCATGAGCTTCGGGAGCAATGAAGGTAATATCAACAGCGCTGGTTGATAAAACGCAAAGTCGTGTTAAGAGACTGTATACATGTCAAAATCGGAAAAGATGGAACCATATTCTGGCGTTCACAGATGCGGTACTTTGGTAATGCAAAGACATCGAATAACACAAGACAGTGTTCCCAGCTCTGATAATCACGTTCACTCCGCCAAAGCGCCAGATGTTGTTGATGTCGAGATGGAGATATGTACAATTCACAAGAGCTACGAGTCTTTCAGCAGAAAAGGTAGCGTGAGCATTTCCATGCAACCAGCGACAAGCATGTTCAAGCACGTGAGCATTCAATCGAAACCCCAGAAGGCAAGGATTTGGTATTATGAACCGATAATCAAAGCAGATATCTACTACAAGCGCCGAAGCGCAACGCCAGGATGTAATAGAGGTACAAATTCTCATATCGAAACGCCACATCTGCAAGTCCCGGAAACGCCTTCCATGCTCGGTATGTCATCGACAGTCAAAAAAAATCAAGCCGCGCGCGAACAGCATGCTACTGCTTCTGCGGGCACTACATGCGACACGACAGGTTATACTCCGCGCAGCTATACCTCAAGCCCACCAACCATGTAGAACAGCAGGTATGCTTCGGCCGCGAGCACCTCCGCCTCGCTGGCGAGCACGACCTTGCTGTCGTCGAACATGAACCAGTCGTTTCCTTCGCGGGAGTAGCTGACATAGTGCCCAGAGTCAATTTTGCCCTTGTGAACTATGACAGACGACAGCTCGTACGCGAGGCTGTTTATCGGCGTATTCGTGTTGTGATTGGTTGGCGGTGCGCCTGATGCCTTCATTGACTTCTTCAGGACTTGCTGGTATGAAGTGGTGTATGGGTTGATATCCAGCTTGGTGGGAAAGCTGACTCGGGTCTCGATCTTGGACGACTGGGCTTTTGTGTGCTCAAAGCGCTGTTGTGGTCAGTCTAGGAGCTAGTTCCCATGAAAAAAGTACACACCTTGAGATGCACCGCGAGCACTGGTGGAACGCGCTTGATGCTCAATTGCTTTGTCGCGTTCTGAGGCTTGTCGCAGTTCCGACATGTGTACTCGGCGGAACCTAGCTTTTCCTTTGCTGTGAACCTCTCCAAGCAGTCTCGCAAATCTAACACTTCGTCGCCCTTGTCGTTGTTCAGCTTCCGCTTTTTGTGATTCCGTATGTCGAGGCTCAAGTCCATGTACGGATCCTGCGCGGTTGTGACATTCCGGCAGCTGTCGCAGGTGACTGTGCTTGAGAGCTTGCCATAGAATGTCTGGTGGACCACGCATTTGCAGGAGTCGGTATCGGAGTCGGTAGAGCCGCCGTTGGCGAGGTGTAAGGTGTTGAGGATGAATTGCATGTACTCGTGGGCGTCTTGTTGTTGGTAGCCTGCGAGAGCCTGCAGAGGTTAGCTTTTTACACATGACTGCCTCTCATGCTTCTACTCACCTCACCAGCTAGCCAGCTCCCCATAAGCATGCTGACAGCACCAAAGCCCTCGTTCTTATCTGAGGAGTAGAACTCAACGAACATCTCGTCGAGCGCACAGCTGACACACGCCTCCTTTTCGCAGTCCGCTTGTCTGTGGCCTTCTGAGAGATAGAAGTTCCGTATGAAGGGATTGTGTATGAGACTCTGTAATATGACGCTCATGAAGCAGGTCTGGCCCATGTTGTAGAGGCCTCGGAGACCGATCGCACGGCAGGGAAGGAACGTGGAGTTGTTGACGATGAGCTTCACGTCGTCGGCGGTCGATGTGTCTTCGTGTTTTCGCTTTTTGCCTGCAAAGACGAGTCAGCCAGAAGTCCGCTTTCGAATGTGGACATGCGCACCTTTCTGCAACCGTCTGATTTCGAGCTCAGGATCGTAAATGAAGTCCTGGCAGTTACCGCAGTACACATTGCCCTCTCGTGAATCTACCGCTGCGCACCTATTAGGTTCTCTTCTGCGTATGAGGTATGCTGCGACCCACAGAAGCAGTGTGACTTGGTTTCCCAGTGCTGGTCGCGGTCCGTTTCGGTCATGATGTTCGGACATTGCAGGCAGAGGTAGAGCGGCCGCAGTGCAACTACAGGGCGGCTGTCTGAGGACGAGTTGTGGGTTTGCGCTATTATGCTCGGCTTCTCGTGTATGTTGCGCAGGATGGACTGGTAGGAGCTCAGCGTGAGCTTGCGGGCGTTCTCGAACATCTCGCCCATGTGCTCTGTCGCGCGGTTAGATGGAGCTTCCGATGATAGTATATAGGCGTACCACAGCCATAGGCAATGTGCGCCATCTGGCTGCTGGGCACGATGTTGCCTTTGGCATTCTTGACAACCTTGGGCGACGCCAGCGACGCCGCCTTGGGTGCAACTGCGATGGAGTCCATGGTGTTGCACGTAGAGGTCTAGACTTGATGCATGACGCGAAAGAGCGCGTAGCTAGCCTCTCAGGATGGAAGAGAATAGCTTGCTATCACGCCTGGGACCGTTTCACGCTGGCGCACCTTGCACTTCGAAGTCAGACACGGTCGCGCGGCGCAATGGTGGTGGCCCGGGAGCTAGTCAATGTGCATGAAACTAATGGTGTGGAGGTGTGCATAGGGCTGTTAGTGGAGCACCTGCCCCTCGGCCAAAATTTCGCCAAGTCCGATATTGGCAGCTGACTCTGAAAATCTGCATCTGAGGTCTGAAGCACCACCAACGCCTGTTCACTAGCAATATTAACGATATAGTACACGTAAATTCCTAAATCGACATCAACAACCTTGGGCGCTTTGGCGGAGTGGTTATCGCGTTAGCCTCGAACGGTTCTACTGAGCCTACTAGATAGCTAATTCCTTCGGGAGCGTGTGTTCGAATCACACAGGCGTCGCAGCATTTCTTTTTGCCATTTTGAGCTTCACAGCTGTCTATGTTGCTCTGACGGTTGAACCAACTATTTTTGGCCAAGCTGGATTATATGGGTTGCTGCCCTATCCTCTGCGACTCGAGACGTGAAGCCGCAGTTCTGATCATCTTGAGAATGGTCTATTCTTGATTTGAGTGCACTTGTGGCGAGACTATCAGGTGATGGCTGATATACTTTGTAGGGTTGACATGGGCATGTATGTGATAAGCATATAACTACTGAGTTGCAAAGTATACGTTACCAGATGTTCGCGTAGCATGATAATGAAAGAAAGACTACATCGCAATACCATATGTGGTGCGAGGAGAGGCAATATTGTACGAGAAAGCGCAGGGTTTAAAACGAAGATAATGTCCAGTAAAGAAAGAACTCTCGACAGTGGTATGATTCGAGCCTACGCGCCCGAAGCCATGCGGTTGCGAGGAATTTGAGTCGCACCAATTAATCACTCTGGCACAGTATCTCAACATTGATACATAGTTTGATCCTTTTTGTCAACATATCCTTTGTTTATTAAGTGTTTAGAAATGACCGGACAATCTTTACCAGATGCGTGCTGAATTTAGCAAACCAGCGCTCGCAAGCACCAACATACACCGCTGCAGCCTGAATCTGGTAGCGCTAATTCTGCATAGTGTTTCGCAGCAAACAAGCGAGAATCAAACAAATTTGTAGGAAGAAGCTGCGTTGTCACCTATCTCCTATCGCCTGGGATATGTGTTGGTCGCAATCGCACAACAGTGCTTCACTGTCTCAAGCCAGACATAAGGAAAACATCCGCCGCGTTCTTTGCACACAGTCTTATTCTGCAGGACCACTGCCGTTCGCCTGGCGACTTCGTCGTGCCATTTTCTCATCAGGGGTCTCAGCTGCGCGCCTTTTGCGACTTTCTGTCTCGTTGTCCTTATGAGTCTTCACCCAATCGCGGGCCATCATGTGGTATGTGACCGCAAACGGGCCATGTGCTTTGACGATCGCGCTGCGCTTCCAAAATGAGACTGTGTCCTGTGGCTTGACATTGGTGCTCGAACGAAACTTCACGATCCCCTTTCTGTCATCTCCTGTGATCAGCTTGAGGTCGCGCAGCTTGAACAGGGTCCTGTCAATCTGGGCGGTTTCTAGCGTCGGCCACGTAAAGAGTTCCTTGAGCATTTCGGGATCAGTGTTGAAGTGGAGGAGCGCCGAGGTCGGCACCAGACGGCCTGTGTTCACTGACCAATTCCTGTTCGTGCTCGACAGAAAGGAAGGCATTAGTGACTTTCCGAATAGCAGTATCAACGGGAGGTCAATGACGCATTCCCTGACGGCGCATGCTCGCTGCCACTTTGTTGGTGAGATGGACTTTGCTCGACCAAAAAAATCTTGATAAAAGACAACCTCCTTGCTTTGTGTATAAACGATCGTGGGCAGTATGTGCAAAGCATATAACATTCTCTTAAGCTACAAAGGAGCTGGTTTTGGGTGATGCACCGCACACGAGGTCTGGAAGCTTCCGACTCTTCCAGGAGTACTACAATAGTGTATTATAAGATCAGACGATAGAATATTACTTATAAGGGACATCAGGATCCTTCAATATGATTAAATATTCTATAAAATCCTGATATAAGTCCTCCTAGAAGAGTCGAAAGCTTTCAGACCCCATGTGCGGTCCATCCAAAACCAGCTCCTTCGTGCACTGTTCGGCCTCGCCATCCTCCTCAGATTTCCTCTGAATCACCACTATTCTCGGCTAAGCAGTCATTTCCAACAGTGCAATTCATCGGGGCATGGACAACTCCCTCCAACACCTCACGTCGCGCTCTCAGCACTATCAGCACCCTCAACACCGCCAGTATGCCCGGCGCCCCAGGTATATCGTTTGTCGGCCTGCGGCGACGATGCCGCATGATCAATCTCAAGCACAGGGAAGGCGATGGGGGTGGTCGTGACTTCCACATACATCTGCATCGCGACTTCCTCCTATCATCCTCGCCGCCACCTCACCTCAGGCGGCATCTCGCAGGACACAACATGCATGCTTCGACCACCATCACAAGCCCATCATGACGAGGAGGCCACCACCACGGAATGCACCCGTGTCACAGAAGGCCGTGAAAGCCTTCTTCGGCGTTACTGCTCACGCAAGCCAGCCTCCAGCAAAGCCGGCAAGCAACGGCTCGAACGACAACAGACACGACACTATCACGAGGGGGTCTGTACAGCCTCCAGCAAAGCCGGCCAGCAACAGCTCCATGCCTGCACAGGCTTCGGCGAAGCGCACTGGCGAGGGTGCTGACGATGGCGACGAGATACGAGCAGGGGAGGCATCGAGTCAGGTTGACTTCACGGACGTCCCCATCAACGTCCTACTTAACCCCGATGCGACTTTCTCGTCCATGAAATGACCCACAGTCAGCAATCAGATCCTCCGCGTCGACGCCTGCATCTCATGTCTTCACTCCTTTCGTCCCGTTACTCATCATGCAGCCCATACATCGTTTCACAACCAATGTGCACTTTTGCAGACACCAGCGACACCAAGAGTTCACCAACAAGAGCCTGTCATGGCGAGGAAGACAGCACGACCCAACAAACCGATCCCTTCACATATCACCACCCAACGAGGCCATAGCATGCTATCGTATTAGTGCTCATCTCCACCGCCCTACAACAGCAGTGCCGCCGATGGTGTCTGGCACCGATCGCACGAAACTCACGCTGAGCGCAACAGTGCTGTTGATGATGTCCTGGACGCCGAAATATCTGTTCGAGAGGTCAGCTCGCGAGGAGGTCGCGACTTCCCACGTCTGCATCGCGGCTTCCCCATCCTACGAGGCGACCCACATGCAACGAATAATTCCTCTGCGTCAACGCATCTTCTCACTTCTTTCGTCCCACCTCTCATCATACAACGTCGCGCAAGCAACACATCATTTTACAGACAACACAACGAAGAGTCTCTCATGGCGAGAAAGGCGGCCCTACCCAACGAACCCGTCACGCAGAGCGCCGTCAATGCATTCTTCAAGGTTACTGCTCGTGGCGGAATGAGCGACAACACCATCCCCACGACAGGACACCCCTGGAAGAGCACAGGCAAGAGGAGCCTGATGGCGCCGGAGGGGACGAAGAAGGACACGAGCGAGCATATGAGCGAGGACAAGAGCAAGGACAAGAGCAGGGACGTGAGCCAGGACGTGAGTGAGGACGTCGCCGAAGGTAGCGACGACCACAAAGGCAGGGGCAAGAGCAGTATTCAGCGCGCCCGCACAACGCCACAATCGTCTGACGACCACGGCGAGCAGCGAGCAGGAGAGGATTCAACAGAAATCGACTTCACACAGATACCGCTTGATGTGCTTCTCAACCCCACTGCAACGACAACAGAGATCCTCCGCGACGTGGACGCAACCTTTCCTCAATCGCGGTCAACCAGCGCAATGATGCAAGCATTGGAGGCCAAAGTCCGCCTCCATGTCGCCAGTGCAAGACCGTACATGATACCACAGCGGCACGGAAAATCGACATCCTTCTCGTCACTTGACGACGACATCGAGGACGAGGCGCGGGATATCGATGTCAGAGATGAACCCTCCATCGACGGCCAAGCCCCAGACGGCCTCGACACGGATAATTCATTGCTGATCAAGCCGGTAGGCACAATGAACGCACCGTTCGTGCTAGCGGGTTCACACCCAACAGTCGACACGACCACGCATCTCCGATACTCCACATCGGACGATGTTTCCAATGCTTGTATATTCGCATTGCTGGCGAAGACTGGGTATCATCAGCCACGTATCCAACCGGCCGAGGTTGCCATTATTGATTGTTTCCCCGGTCGAATCTCGCGGGGCACCATCGTGGGCCCAAATCGACGTCCTACTTGACCCCAATGCGACCACAGAGGACATCCTCCGGGAAAAGACGTCACATTCCCACAATTGACCTCGCGGAGCACGCGCATGCAGACATTTATCGAGAAAGTACGCCTCATCGTCAGTAAGGCCAAGCCTTATACCATACCTGCCCGGCACGAAAATCCTACATCATTCTCTTCTGTGGGCGACGACCTTGAGGACGAGGCCTGGGAAGCGGATATGGCGGAAGAACCACGCCTTGATGTCGATAAATTTCCAGAAGGACTAGACATGGATCCGTCACTGCTAACGTTAGTCAAACCGACCGGCACGATGAGCTCCCCATTCATCTTAGGGGGTTCATACCCCACAATAGATACCACCACGCACCTCCGCTTCTCGACCGCCGACGACATCTCCAACGCTTGTGTCTTTATGTTGCTTGCCAAGACGGGCTTTCACAAGCCAGGCATCCAGCCTGCGGACATGGCAATGATAGACCGATTCCCACGTCGGATCTCGCGAACGACGATCACCGGCCCGGCGGTCTCAGATGGGAGTGCACGATGTCGAGTCCTTGAGAAAATTCCGTCGAGTTTGCGGGCTTTTTGGGACGCCCGGCAAACAGCGAGATTTGCGAGATCGACCGCGCCCGTCGTCCTTCTCACTCCCGTGTGCCTATGTCGAGTCCGACAATCTCAGTGAAACAAGCATCAAGCGACTGACGCTGATGGTCTTCCACCAGGAGTACTTCGCCCGAGCGAAATCGATGTCGCCAACAAGGAAACAGCGCGCATGCGCCATTCGAGAGCGTCTCATCGATCTTGCGCTGATTTTCTTGTCCGGGCACTCGCAGAAGGCGAAGCAGACATTATATCGTTCTTTGCAGATTTCGACAGAAGAAAGGGACATAGTCCTCACTTGCCCTTCTTTGTATAAGCATGGAAAACATGTTTTGCAGATGAATGGAAGGCCTGTTGTCGTGGAGGCCTTATGAAGGAGCTAGTTTTTAGTAATGCACCACCGGAGACATCCTTCGGGATTTCATGTGCGCAAAGCTCACCTTGGAGTACTACACATACCTGTAAACTGTACAGTAATCTCTTAATAATACTGTAAGGCACTACAGGGTTATGTATAGTTTTTTTAATTACAGTGCAAGTGCGGCAAAGGTCAGTAATCTCAGTGGGCAGGCACGCGCGGAGCATCACTAAAACCCAGCTCCTTCGTAAATAGTCCCTCTCGTGACAGGCTGGTGAACCAAAGTCGTTGTATATCACGCTACATTAATGCGGACACACTTGGGACCTCGTGACTCTTCTACATGTATTTTCTGATTATCCGCTCACTCAGCATCCTCCGGCGCAACCGGTGCCGTATCATCAACTTGAATCCCACCCCTCTTCTTCTCCCTACTATCATGGAACGGCAACTTCCAGCCTCCCTCATCCTCCGGCGTGCTCAGCCACAACCTCATTAAATGCCTCCTCGGCGCTGGCGGCGGGTAGTCCTTGTACTCCGTCCGAGCATGGAGCACGTGGTTGTTCGACAAGAACTGAATGTCGCCGATATCGAGAATCATGTGTAGCGCGAGCTTGACGCATGTGTCTTCGAGGACTTGGGCTGCGCGGAGTTGTTCGGGGGAGAGGGGTGGGATGAGGCCGGTGGAAGAGAAGCGGGTTAGGGATTTGATGTAGTATGGGTCCCACCTTTCCATGTCATTAGTATTGCGTGGTTAGAGGAGGATTTGTGTGGTAGAGAGTACTTACTTGGAATATACCCTCGCATTCGGGCCCGTCTCGAGATAAAACACACTCGTCTTGATCCACTCCCTCTCCCCTTTGCTCGTCTCGCCCTTGCGGTCAAAGTACCAGATTGGCTGCGTGAGCAGCTCCGCAACATCGGGGTTGTGCTTTTGCAAGTCGTTCCAGACTGAGTGACTGCTGACCTGATAGTTTATTAGCATCCAAGTCATTTTTTTTGCATAACGGAATCGCTCGACTTACCAAATCACTCTCCCCACCCTCCAACGCCTTCGTAACACACAACAACCCCACCAGATCCGCATCATCCGCATGGAAAAACTGCCTCGCGTTCGTCCGGTAAATCCTCACTTTATCAATTTGGCTCGAATCTTCTCCCAGGTCCTTGACATGTCCGAGGACATGACCCCGCGAGTTCTGCGAGACGAAGTAGCCCAGATAAGTCCCTAGACCCATGTACGCGACTGCGCTCTTGCGGTTGCCCCACTCAGTAACCGGGAGCCCTTTGAAGAGGATAAAGCCCTTGCCGTCGATTAATTCCTTCCGTAGTGGCTCGAGGAATTGGCTGAATTGTGGGAGTCGGAACTTTTCTTTGGTGATCCCAGTCAGAGGAGTGCCGCTTGAGATGAAGGCGTCTGCTGCGTCGGAGATCTCTTTGACTTCTTCTTCTGAAAATGGGTGGGTCCAGCGCTCGGGGTTGGACTTGTATTCGTCTCTGTCCCATGCTGTGGACTGCAGATCGTCAGTGTTGTGCTGTGGTGAGAAGATGGAATGGAACATACGCCTGTGATCTCTTTGGGGAAGCTCGAGTAAGGTCGCAATTGGTCGTATAACGGATCATGTTGACCTGATGTCTTGATGCCGTCTGGGAAGATGTTCTTTGGAGCATTGTTGTTGGGAATTTTCTTTGTAAGCTCGTGCGGCGCTGTGGGCGCAACTGAAGTCAGGGCTGGTGCCATGCTTATAATGACTTATAAGTCTCCCTTCGTATGCAGTAGTAAAAGGAACACTTTTGATTGGCCAAGGGGCTTATCAATTAGAGATTCAGATCAATGTGCTAATGGTATGCAAAAGGAAAAAGCAAGTGCAAGACATCCAACGACCCAGCAGAAACTTTATATCTCGTGTATCCCTACCTCCCAAGCACCCATCCCCTCATATGGTATCATCGTTACTCCATACTAAGTGTTGCGATATTAGCCCGCGATTGCGTGATTGCTCCTCCCCATGGGTGAGGTTGCCGAAACGGGCCAGCCCCACCACTGGCTATTGGCTGCTGATACGCGGTACTTTGTCGGCTTCTCCATTGCGACAGAGCTTGAGCTGATCTTTAACTACTTCTCGGTTATTGCGACGTCGAGATCGATGTTGTGATAAGATGAATGTGCATCATTGTGTATATATGCAGGCTATGGAAGACAAATGGTGAAGGTATCCACACTGAATCGGTACAACCCCACTTGTACACCATACGCCGTTGACGCCCTGGAAATGCTAGGAGCACGAACGCCGAGAACACCAGATGAAATACACTTTGCGACTGCGGAAGGTTCCGCTACCTTTCCGCCCTTCCTTCATCATACCTAGATCCCTTCTAGACACTCCTGCACAACTGCCTCTAGCATTCCAAGACCGTAGAAGCCAGCGACATTGTTATATGTATTCAGCCTCTTCTTCACTTCGCCCCTGTTCTTGGTTCCCACCCACTCTCCGGCACAGGCGCAATGTTCCATGAACTCGTTGCTCCTGAGTCTCTTACACTTGCTGCACTTCAAGTCCTGTGTGCACCACTCTAGCACGACTTTCTGGACCTCAGAGACGAGCTGCTCTTCGATGCGTAGCTTGTCGTACGTCGACTCGCAGCTGTCGCACTTCCACTTTGGCGGTGTTGGTGCCGTCTCGGAGTCCTTCGGCATGGATGGTGGAAGCAGCGCGGCATCGCGACATAGGTCGAGATCGCGAGAAGCAGTGCATTCGTCGCAGATCACACCTCGAACGATCAGCGCAGCGCTGGGGTTCGCAAATGTTGCTTCAGCACTAAATTCGCGGATGTCGAAGAGATTGAGCAGCTCCTTGCGCAGCCTTCTGGCCTCCAGCGATATTGCGCGATCCAGACTCAGAACTTGCATGATCGACTTGACGAGCTGCAGGACTGGGTTCTGGAGTTTCAGGTGCGAGCCAGGAAGCTGTGGGAACTCATAGTCCGAGGCCAGCTCAGGATGCAACATTTCCGTATGTTGACGACGTAGCAGTGCCGAGATCTGCTTGAAAAGCGGCTTTGTGAATGTCTTCGGGAGGATCTGTGTCTCCTCATTCGGATCAACTGTAAGTGGCCGCAGAGGGATCTGGGTGAGTCGCGGGGTCGAACCATCTGCGGCAGCTGGTCGTTTGCGTGCGTGCATGAGCTCTATAAACTCGATAACCCAGTCATTGAAAGTCGGTTGAAGCGTTGGCGGCAGAAATTGTGCAAGCTGCCAGCACATGATGTTCTCCATGACCTGATTCTCTTCCTCCACAACCTCCTTACATCCTTTGCCACCGTAGTTGAACTCGTCGTACCACACTAGGTAGTCCCAGTACTCCTTGATGTCGAGTTCCATGAACTGGAAAAGCGGCTTCGCCTTGATTGTCTTGATGATGTACTGGCTATACGCGTAGGCATTGCCGACCTCGGCTTTCGTTGTCTGAAGCAGTAAACGATTCGGGCTGGCGAAGACGATGTGTGAGCCGACACGCTTGAAGTCTGTCATCAACTGCTGTAATGTCTTCTTCGACATCATCTCCACATAGTAATGTAGAGACCTGTCGTAGAGGAAGGAGCCCGGACTGCTGACCCAGCGGACAAGATGCTGGACCATGACATCCGCCATACTAAAGCCAGAGTCTGTCTTCAACGCTTCGATCCACCAGGCCTTCACCATCTCTCGCAGGACCATGATACCTGCACTAGCGAATGCGTTGTCGGAGTAGATGACGTTCGAGCCGTCGTTCACGGAATCATACGACGGCGCAGAAGGATTGAACGAGACTGAGTCTGCACCTTCCAGCTCGTTGATCAGGGATGACGACAGGATTGTGTTGATGGCAAGATTGCGTAGACTGATGTCAATACAGACTGAGGAGTAAGTGCCTGAGTTGTTGATAGAAGGCATCTCGACTGTTTCCAGAGGCCCGAGGATGTCATCCTTCTCGTAACCGGCATGATCCGGCTTCGCCTGACCAGACCACCAAAGAATGACGCGTTCTTTCTGCAGACGACGTGCATAGGCCACATCAATCAGGAAGCGCGGGTCGTTGCTCTCAAGGTTGCAAAGAGGGATGTCTCCGTATCTCGAGAGCTCAAGAAGATGTGCAACCCACGAGCCCAGGTCGAGGTAGTGGCTGACAAGACGTTTAGTGATGAACGCTTGCCAACCGAGAGGCGGAAGCTGTTTGTCGGTCTCGTCAGGATGCAATGAGAGAATGGGTAGGTCTTTCAGGATCGGAATGTCATGCGAAAGCAAGGCTGAGTTTGGCGACTGCATAACGACGATGACAGGCTTTCCCTCGTCTGTCTTGACCTTCTTGATCGCATCACCCAATTCGAGAAGCGCTTTGCGTCTGGTGGTTACCATGGTTGTCTTGAAGTGGATGTCCTCCTGGTAGTCAATCATCGTCTGCCATGGCTCGCCCTGGTTGTCTTCGAAGCGTCTTCGCACAGCATCGGCGTAAACACGATCGACATTTGGCATGCCCTGGGAGTCCTTGGTCTTGTTCTGGATAATTATCTGGGCGTCACTCTTGGCGGTCGAGAATACTGCATAAATGTGGCGGTCTCCACTGCTGACATGGTAGACGTAGACATAGCTCATTGACGCATCCGCCAGGTATGTCTTCTGGGAGGGTACTTTACGAAGCGCAGAGAGATCGAAACCTTGCTCAAGACCTTTCCCAAGTACACCTTTTTGAGATTCGTCGAATGTACAGCTGCTGCCGAGCTCGAGGATGGCGCGAATGTTGAGTGGAATTTGCTTTTCGTACACGCCCTCAACGCTTGGATGGTTGAACAGGGTCGAAATGCTATCGGCTTCGTGAACATAAGTCTGCTCAGACATCTGTAATTTGAAGAGATGGATTGACGGGTGTCCATTGGGCAGAGTGTGGTTGACAACCTTCTCTACAGAGCACCCACTGATGGAGACGTCGGGAAGATCTTCACTCCGGAGGTTGAGATATAATTGTCGTGGCACGATGACTTTCAGGGTGTGGATCTTCTTATCAATGAGCACAAAAGCCTTGACCTCTCCCGGGGTATCGGTTGGCCGCAATTGTACAAGCTGCCACGTGCTGATGAAAAGGGATTCCGCCTGGTTCCTGAAGAAGGTCCCAATCGCATCCGACGAGTCCACAGGCTTCTCACCGAAGAGTTGTCGACGTCTTCGTCGGGCTTGTTGCTGGATCTTCCACTTTTGCTTCTGGTACATGAGCCACCCAGAGTAGTCGTTGTTGATGGAGGGCATGACCTTGGGAAGAGCTGCATAAGGATCGGTGTTGACAGGTATTGCAGGCTCGGGTTCTTTCCTCTTCGCGACCATCTTGGTGACAATACCCTTCTTCATCTGCGATTGAGCTTGCGACAACTTCGCTGCCCCGAAGTCTTCCAGGTCGCCTGACAGCTTGTTGTTGGCAACATTGGCGTCCCCGTTCGTCAGAGGCTTCTTGCTGAACATATCCGTCATCTTCTTCTGTTGCATCTTGTCTTCCTTTTGACGGATCCTGCGGTCGAGCCATTCGGGATGTGGCACTCGGGGAACAGGATTTCGGACCTTTTGATATGCCGCGGGAATGGTGATGAGCTTCTGAATGACAGAAGCGAGACGCTCGCGGTAGTAGTCCCAGTCAAGGACAGTTCGGGGATCCATATCGCCAGGATCTTCACGCAGCCACTTCCTCAAGAAGTATCGCTTCACCGACTCTTCAGCAGAGAAGATAGACATGGGAACGGCACGCTCTGTGACGGGCGCATTGCGCGGACTCTTTGAGATGATGTACCTGCAATTGAGACCTTTGTCTTTGACCATCTGCTCACCGAGGAACTCGGCCAGACGCTTTGCGGTCGTGATGGCAGTCGACTTTTGCGTTCCGTACTCTTCCAGTGTCTTGGTCATGTTTTTGTTTTCCACGATAAGGTCGATGAGTTCTTCGTCCGCCAGTGTTGCGCCGCGAGTGTCCAGGATGTCAAGCCAGCGATTTGCGACCTTCGCGACAGCGCCATAAGTCTCCTCAAGAGTCGTGCCCTCCAAAAAGAACTTGAAGATCTGAGCTTGGAAATTCTTGATGAGCTTGAGCTCACCGCGACGCTTGACTTCGAATCCCTTCAGCTCAGCAAGACTGCCATCATGATTGAACACAGCGTAGCGCTTCTTCAAATTCTTGTCCTCCTCTTTCGACGTTGGCAAAATCATGGCTTTGTATGGACCATCGACCTCGAAGAAGATTGAATTGTCGCTGTGCTTCTCATAGCGGAAGTTGACTGGATCCACCAAAGTCTCGTACTGATGATTGGTGTACTGTGCGTGAACAAGGT
The DNA here is from genome assembly GCA_003501895.1 of Phaeosphaeria sp. A1 3.1a. Lineage (NCBI taxonomy): Eukaryota > Fungi > Ascomycota > Dothideomycetes > Pleosporales > Phaeosphaeriaceae > Phaeosphaeria > Phaeosphaeria sp. A1 3.1a. Next base: position 74,534 of record QVXC01000034.1, read on the forward strand.
GGTTCAGCATGGTACAAGGGTACGATATGGTCATATTTTTGCCGTTGCTCATCTTGAAAGAAAAGTTTTCCGGAAAGGTTGCAGGCAGGATAGCCCAGATACCATCTGTGTCCAGTTCCAATGGTCGTCCAATTCGTTCAACCAGAGATCGCGCCAACTGAATGATGCGTGCGCCAGTCAAACAAGTCACTCCAGCCATCTCTAGTGAATACCAACGAGATCCCTTTCGCATGACATAGCCGTAGAAGGAATTAAGAATGACTTTGTGAGCAAGTTGCATAGAGTCGAAAAGCACGATCATCTTTTTCGCATGCTCGACTTCGTGCGTTGGCGCACCAGCTGCCTTGAGCGCTTCAGTCTTGCCTTTCCATACTTTCTGCTTGCCTTTGAAATCGTAACGACGATCACGGAAGCCACTGACAGTGTCCACGTAGAATGGATTCTCGCGTTGGCAGATGATGGCTTCACGCTCAATTGTCGTCATATCGTGGACTTTGTGATAGATCTTCTTGGAGTAGTCTGTCAAGCGCTTCCGCACTTTTGTCGCTTGTTCGTCTGGGGGCAGTTCTTGGAAGGTCCTCATTGGCGAGTTCGGGTATTTTCCTGGGAATCGTTCGTTCTCCAAGACGTTACGGACCATGTTGTACTCATCGCGCTTCGTGGGCAGGTATTCTCCTCTCCACGCCCACGGCATCCGGCGATCACAGGTCTTGCCAGGGCGGTTGAAGTCGCAGGCCGCGCAGTCGGATTCCTTGATCATAGAGTCTGGCTGCAAACGATTTGTCGTCATGATATTGGGGTACATGGACGCGACATCCAAATGATAAATGAGCGGTCGTTCGCTACGGTTTGGGGTGGCCTTGAGCTGCATCAGTTTGTCGATGATCTCGGCCTTGATCTCGTCGTAGTTGGTCACATCCTCCATCTTTTTCTTCTCTTCGACCTCAATGCTGAACTTGAGCGCTGCATCGAGATCACCGATAAGCTCATCAATGGCAGTGGGGTCTACCGCGAAGTTGTAGGCAATGTCACTTCGAAATACACCAGCTTCCAAAGCTTCGACGTGACCACCAACGTACGTCTCCGATTCGAGGAGATGACCTTCCCAGAACGCTTCTTTCGGTGCCTGATGTTTATTCGGCAGTGCAATGCCCTTCTGGTACGCCTGCACCATCAACAACATCTCGCACAGCGTACCGGTACCTTTTCGCAGTGCATCGTCCGGTCCGAGCGGCAGGATTTTGCACAAGGCGAAAATGAACGGATGCACATACTTCATGTATAGGTAGTAGGTAGCGACGGCATCGGAGACGGAATACTCGGCAAGCGTCTGGGGTCGCTCTGAGGCGTACGGTGTCATCAATTCGGGGTCGAGCTCGTCGGGGTCGTATCCTAGCTTGGCCATTGTCACAGCTTTGAGACCACGACTTCCTTGTGGCAGATAACTGTCACGACTGACCCAGGAGAAAGCGTCCATATGCGCACAGTAGTCAGACTGGTAGATGTCCTCACTGTTCTTCCGAAATCCAATCTCTTGGTACATGTCGATACCCAGGACACTAGCTCTTGCTTCTACGAACGGCCAATCGAAAAAGTCTCCGTTGTATGTTACCATGACTGTCGGTCTCGCCTCCTTGATATGCTCAAAGAAACGCTCAATCAGAGCCTTCTCGTCGGGCTCGTTGAAAATCATGAAAGGGCCATGGTATTCCGGCTTCGGTGTGTATTCGAAATCCTGGATGTCTTCCGAAACTATCTCGCGGTTCGTAATCAAGAAACCTTGACCATCAATCATGTACGACACCATCATGATCTGATCGATGACGGCGTCGGGAAACTTCAGCGGTAACTTGGTCGTCTCGATATCGTAGGCCATGACTACAGGGTCCGCCGGGGTGAGCCTGTCCTCTATACATTTGATCGATATTACACCATGCTTCGCCTCGACGGTATACCAATTGCCAATCCGTACGTCCATGTCGATGGCTACTCGTACATGGTAGGGAACATCGTATTCTCGAATATCTACAATGAAATCGCTCGCGTCAATCGTGGTCGTTGTTCGTTTCTCGTATTCGTAATCGTCGTTGTCGAAAAAGTCGATGCCGGCATTGCCGCTGGAATGTGTTAGCACATCTAGATAGCCAGTTGTTCTTACAGCACGTACGTTGCGACTTCTGCGTAAGTGTCCATGGCGTTGACGTTCTTCTTATTCTTCTCCACCACAGGACCGACAGCCTTTCGTACAGCCAAAAGGTCGTTCACGTTCGCGAAAGACAGCTGCAGGAAAGTTCTTCGGTATCCCGTGAGATGGTTCGGCATGGATAGATCCTCCTTCTCCACCTTCTTTATGTTCTTGATCAGGCCCTCGTATGCTCTTCGACAGTACTCTTCCACCTCCTGCTCGCGACCTTTCTTGACAGCTAACAGGAAATAAGGGTCGTACTCGAGGGTGGCTTTGAATGTGTCGCCGTCCTCGCCGATGAAGTAGTAATCCACGCCTGCCTTGCCGCCGGGTACGTTCTCGTCCTCTATCGTTGTCGAGTGCATGTTGACGAGCCATCCCACCTTCTTCTTTCCAGACTCGAAGCGCGGAAAGCCCATGGACTCGTCGATACGGTTGGCGAGCCGGGTTGCTTCCAGCTTCTCATTTTGTGATGTGGCTTCTGTGCTTCGTAGCGATGAGGCCTCGACAGTCTTCGGTTTTCGTGGGCCATAGGAGGTGTTGCCCGCCTTGCCAACCCGGCGAAAGGGTTGGCCTCCTCGATGCGGCGGCATGATGTGGAGGAAGGTAGAAAAGAAGGGTAAAAGAAAGAATTAATGCTGTATAAGATTAGATCAGGGTATCATTGGAACATTTAAAAGACCAGAGGACGCGATGTATCGAGAATTGGCCGTGGACGTGTGTGTAGAGCGGTGTATTGAAAGCCGCCACGGCACATCCTGAACGCGCGACGCGCAGCGCGCACTTCGCGTTTTGCGCCTTGCCTGTTTGGATAAATTGATTTGAGCCACATCTGTGGCTGGTGCATGTTGACTGGTTGGATCATGGATATTTTTCGGGCCTTTTCCGCACCCACCAACGCTGGACGAGTGAACGACATCACCTTTGCACCACCACCAATTGAATTTCCAAGCGAACAAATTTCCTTCTCACCTCCGCGTACGAGGATCTTGGCTGCAGTGACAGGAGCATAATCGCCATTCTTCCGACCGCTTTTCACATCACACCACAATGGCGGACGACACAAGGCAGACCGACGAGCAGGTTGCGGCCCGTCCACGGGGCCCGGCAAACGTAATGCCTGGAGGAACAGCACATACAGCAGGCGGAGAGAAGACGGACAGTGCGGGGCCAAGCTACATCGACGCGGTGCGCAGCCTTGGACCAGAATACTACACCAACTTCCACAAGCGGCCCTGCGTGCGAGACAGTCAATTACAAGGCATTGCAGCTGGTTTTGTGGGTGGCAGTCTTGCTGGTGTATTAGGAAGTATGGCTCTCTGGCGCGGATCAAGAGATCTACTTGCGGGATTCAATGGCTGACTGAATGGCAGAGCCTGTGTGGTTGGCTTCCAACTGGGCCGTAGCCACTTGGTGTGGTGTCTCCGTCGTCTCGTATCAAGTCTGCCAATACTATCGAAGCAAAGAGAAGGCAGGAATCAAACAGGCACAAGAGCTTATGGAGAAGAAGCGGGCAACGATCGAGGCGAAGAAAGAGGCTAGGAGACGAGCTAGGGAGGAGCAAGACCGACTCGAACAAGCACGAAGAATAGAAGAAGAGCGGAGGAAGTCGTGGGGATACTGGTACGAAAAGAACGTCAAGTTCTGGTAGCATCTTTCTGTGATTAAGAGCACGCCGGTCATGGAACGAACGCTATGCTATGTACAATTATTTTGTACGAAAAATGTAATATATGAAACCTACACTATCCGGTGTCACAATATGCTCACGTCCGCCAGAATTGCGCCATACTCCTCAGCACCCAACACCCAGAACGAGAAATCCAAACTAGCAAACTAAACTTCGTGAGATCGTGCATCATACAAAACGAAACCAAGCATTACGATTACTTCCTCCATCATGCTCATACGGCGAACTTTACCATCCTCTTGCCCACGCCAACGTCTTTGGCAGGCATCTCGCGTTCCACGGTCGCCTCCCTGGATGCTGTTCCACCAACTCCTCGGAGCCTGCGATCATGACGCTTTGCCCGTGCTTCCCGAGTCTCTCTCGCCTTCCACTCGTTCAGTTGCTGTCTTCGCTTCTGCGACCGTGCATACGCTATGGCTGGTGTCGGCCTGAAGCCTATGCCATTCAAACCCGTGCCGTCATCATCAGGATCGGTGGAAGGGCCGACAAGATGACCCGTGATCTCGCTGTCGTGCCACGTGAGCGACGACGCGGGAGGCGACGGCGACTTCTTCGCTGGTCGAGGCTGGGAAGATGACCGGATCTTGCTGCGAAAAGCTTGGCTTGCCTGTACTGATGGCTGCAGCGACTCGGGTCCTGGCGAAGATACAAATGTCGTGGGTTGTGCAAAAGCAATATCTGTCAATATGCGGGGTTGCGACTGAGGGGTCTCAGGTATCTCCCGAGTGGGGTCCAGCTTGTGGAGAGCAGCGATGGTGTCCGGCTCTTCGCCGCCCTTTGCAGCGCCTGGTATGCCCCTTTCGCCATATTTGTCGAGTGCTAGCCCGCTGTCTATCCTCATCTCGTCCAGCTTCGGCTTCTTGCGTATCACATCGTCGGTGGGTGTAAGGGGGGACATGGGTATGGCCGAGGTCGCAATAAGTGTCATACCTCGCAGTTGGTCTGCGACTGCATTCCGGGGGCTGTCGGCGCCAGAAGAGGGCGCGGGACTGCCTCGTGGTGGTGTTGACGCCGGCCGCAGAGCGGTGTTCAGCAGCGGTGCAGGCGGGGGCTGCTCGCGCTTGCGCTTGGGAGACGGGTAGGCAAGTTGGGTGGGAGGCATTTCGCCAGATGGAGCGTCTTTGAGTTACATGGGCGCTGCGGTTCGGAGAGTTGCAGGTGAGTGGTGAGGTGAAAGCCGAAGTGTCGCATTTGGCCAAAGGCGCAATTGCCATTCCCATGTTACGCGAACGTGGGGCTCAAGCAGAGCACGGGCCGGATAGTTATAGGGCTGACTTTTGGACCCTGCTTGCGCAATACATCAGCATGCGACACCATGGCGATCGACAGCTGTCATGTACATATTATATCTAGCGTGACGGTGTGCCGCGAGTAACTGGTGAACAATGGCGGGTTCTATCATCGCATAATTTGGTGATGCACAAACTGTGCCTTCTCCTTCCGGCCTGTTGCCTGATATGTAAGAGTCACATGCGCCAACGTTCACAGCTACCTCTGCTCTTCTCTTAACGACATTTCCTTTGATGCACGGATCTTCGAGCTCGTGATACTCATCCAGTGCAATTGTCGTACTTGAGTAGAAGTACTGGAAGGAGGCTGCAACATCGGGCGCCGGCACAGCTATCACGTTTCCCATGCGTTAGTTGCGCAGCGTTTCTCTCACTCACTCTCACCATGCAACAAGGATCAATCCTGCGTTTCTTCAAGAAGGGCAATGCCCAGCGACCCGAGGACTCACGTTCTGGTCAGCCATATCGACGCTCCCATCATTCAAATTCGAGAGGCAACTCAACTGGACAACAACACCGTGGACCAAATCGACGACGCAACATGGATCTCAAAAAGATAGCAGATGAGACCAAGGAGGAGCTGCCAAACATTCTGGGCCAGCTGCCGGACCTCGACGCCATGGCCTCTTCCATATACGACCTCAAGGACATTCCAGTCCTGGACGCAACAGAATGTCCTGGATTCACTCTCCCAGACAGCGACGCCGAAGCAGGCAAGAAGGGCACCCGGGTCAAAGTCTTCGATATGGATACATTCGATGCCGCCATCCAGATTGCACCAGACTACACCGCCAGCAAGCATGTACACGTCTTGCAGATGGGCACCGACAGTACCACCAGCACCCAACAGGACCAGATCAGCAAAGATACCTCAGAGGAAAGCGACAACGACGCCACCACAACAACATCAGCCACCCACCGCAAGCCCAAACCAGTCGCAGTCCTCAATCTCGCCTCAGAGCGCACGGCAGGCGGCGGCTGGCAAAACGGCGCCCTCGCCCAGGAAGAAGCCCTCTGCTACCGCTCGTCCCTCTATCTCTCCCTCCACGACAATTTCTACCCACTCCCATCTCTTCGCGCCATCTACTCGCCAAATGTCCTCATCATCCGCGACGTCATGTCTCGCGGCCACACCCTGCTCACTAGCACCGTGCAACCCTCCGATCTCCCCGTCACATCCGTGATCAGCGTCGCAGCGCTCCGCCGCCCAGCCCTAAGCGCCGACAAGAAGCACTACAAGAACGAAGGCCAGCGCGCAGAGACGAAGCGCAAAATTCGACTCACGCTGCGTCTAGCTGCAACTGGTGGCCACACCAAGATCGTCCTCGGCGCGCTGGGCTGTGGCGTGTTTGCGAATCCGCCCAAGGAAGTGGCGGACTGCTTTCTCGAGGTGCTGAGGGAGAAAGAGTTCCAGGGCGGATGGTGGGAGGAGGTTGTGTTTGCGATTCTGGATAATGTGAAAGGTGAGCAGGGAGGGAAGGATGGGGTGGGGAATTATGGCGAGTTCTATCGCGTGCTTGATGGAGAGGTTGTGTGAGTCTGCTGCGGTTCATTGAGCAGAGAGATCAATTCTGAGCGGAAGAGGCTGTTTGCTAGACATGTATCAGCTTAACGGTTAGCGCTCGTGTGGTCATATCGCTTTTCGTCGCCCTGTGCAGGCTCGACATCGGGACCTGGAAGCACAGCCTCAATAGAACATGTATTGACATGGTATCAACTTGCATTTCGCCATACTTGATGTGATCCTTCGCTTGTTTACAGAACCCCATCGTTCCCGACGCCCGCGCATGCTTCTGAATCTTGCATGCCATGCTACGAAGTAGAACCAATCCAAACGTGGTCCCTGTTGCACATGGTCAACCTCGGGCTTCTTCAGCGAACAGAGTTCCCTACCCTTGACCTTTTCGATCTGCGCGTTCATCCTCCGTCCTCCAGTCAGAATACTTCCAAATACGATGTTCTTCTTCGTCATTCTCGCATCCTCTTCTCTCCGCCTAGAAACCCCGTCCCCTTCCGCGACCACCTCCACCACGTCCTCGTCCTCCACGGCCTCCTCCTCCGCGACCGCCGCCGCGACCACCTCGGCCGCCTGCCGGAGCTCCGCGATCCGACTCTTTCCTCGCCTTGTTCTTCGGCTTGGGCGCGTCATCAATGAGAAGCGTGTCGAGCGGTAACGAGTCTGGGAGAATGATGTATCGTACGGTTGAGCCGCGGACGGTCATTGTGTCAAGGGTTACGGTGTCGCGAGACTTGGGGGTGTATTTGACTGCGCGGAGAGCGACGTTCATGAGGGGCGAGACGGAGGTGATGGTGCCGTTGACGATTGTGCCTGGTGTGTTGTTAGATTTACCGTGGCTGAGTGACTGGAGGGCTTTCTAGAGGAGGCCCGAGAAGAAACAAATGCCATGCAACCACCATCCTCCGCGCAACCGCTTTGAGAGAGAGAAAAGGAAATGTAGACCTACCGTTCTTGAGCTCGACTGTGACAGTCTCGTTCTGGCACTTCATAAGAAACCTGCGCGCGCAATGATTAGCTTCATTCGTGTACGGCTCGGGCGCGCGCAAGAATTACCTGACGAGCTTCATGATTGCGATTCTGCGAGTAAGTCCGGTAGAGCAATCAGATTGAGGTATGTGGTGTCAAGAATTCGCGGTGTCTTGCTGCGGTGCTGCCGACGGTGAGGTCGACCAGTGGGGAAGCTCTACTAGCCAGGAAATTGCGCCCATGCAGGCTGCACGGGCCGATGATCTTCCGGGGTCATAACACGTGACTGTCGACCTTCACTCACCTCACGCCAGCGCTCCGTGCTTCTCGATGACTGTAGCACCTTCCTCCCGTATGCAATGTGAATATGAAAACAGATTGGAGCACACTATTTTGGCGAGACATAGAGATATATGTTACAAGCCACTCAATATCTATATGTTCAGGCTCGAATTTGAAGTAGACTACTGGATTCATGGCCTGCGTTCTGTTTTGAATAATAGCACTGTCTAGATAGTAACCTGAGACATCGAGGCCTTGAGTGAAATATCTCCGCCGCAAGGGTGAGACATGGAGGTACTTTCACTCGCTTGTCTTTCTAGCTGGATCTAGATAGAGGCTAAGACTGCCGCGTGAATATAGCTACACTGACCTCATAGCTTCAACAGTGATAGTACTTCCCACAACCAGGGCCTCTCTCCGTCAGACCTGACTTATTCTTAAGATTCTCATCCCACCTGCACGCAACCACCAACTCAACTTCACCCTCGGATTACTACACACTCATCATCTCCTGAAGCCACCATGGCCAAGCGTACTTCATCCCTCTCAGCCACCGGCGCCAAACGTCCGGAAAAGCGTCCGAAGAACACCAACAGCAGGCCTATCGACTACGATGAAGACGATTGGGATGCAGAGTCGGCCATCACCAATAACGTCGTCATTCTCAAAAACGTTTCCGATCCCACCCACAAAGTAATCAAGAAGGTTCTCAAGATCAACTCCGATTCCGACTCGCACGATGAGGAGACCCTTCCCTTCGAGGTCTACTTCGTCAGTCTTATACCAAAGTGTAATAGGATAGTCCGGCCTATCGCGCATTCGTTTCACGATCCGGAACGAGGCTGGGGTACTGCTATTTTCGAGCACTACCCTCTGGGAGACCTTGCACAGTGGAGGGCAGCGATGATCGCGAACGAAGACTTGGACATGATACCGGAAGCCCACATCTGGCGACTGTTCCTCCAGATAGCTCAGGGGCTTGCAGTGCTCCAGAATCATATTGGTCCGAACCGCAAGGATCGCCAGATCCTTCTTCATCGGGACATCAAGCCGAAGAACATCCTCGTGGCTGACAATGGGGATGCATATCCATCGTTCCGGCTGCATGACTTTGGTTGCTCCAAGGTGTGGAAGAAGTCGATCGCTCGGCAAGAATCGTATTCCGGCACGTTCGAATGGCAGCCGCCGGAGAACCCAATCATCAACACCAAGGCGGCGGATATCTGGGCATTGGGCGCCTGCGTACATTTCCTGGCAACTGGAAAATGTCCCATCGAGAGTCGGTCCGCTTACGAATCCCAAATCCTCGCAGAAGGTGCCGGCCACCCAGAAGCAGTACACAAGTACAAGGCACCAAAGCGTTACTACGCGGCGCGGGTGCCGCGCTCTGTCACACCCATCAACCTGAGCCCAGATGAACAGCGGCGATCTGGATATGGTCCTTCTCTTGTGAATGACGACGAGGTCTTCAACCCACAGTACAGCAACGAGCTGAATAAATGGATGAAGCTATGCTTGAGCACTTCTCCTGCCAGACGTCCAACCACGCAACGCCTAATGAGCGAACTGAACCAAGAGGCGCGGAGGATGTTGAGAAAGCTGGGTGAAGAGAAAGCCATGGCCGATCTGGAGTGCACATTTGAGGGCGACAATTGAGCCGTGGACTCCGAAGTCGTGATGCGAGCAGCCCACGTACGCATGACCGAGCAGAGGTTCCTTCACTCCATCTTTCTCCAAATCCTCACGATCACCAACTTTTCCCATCCAGCCTTCTTACCACTGAAGCCCACGGTCTCCGCCATCCACCCATCGCCCCAAGCTCTTATCTCATTCTTAACCACCTCCGGCTTGTTCTGAGCGCACAACAGCACGTACGCCACACCTCTTTCGCTCAAGATGTCTGGTATCTGCTCCAGCATTCTGTTCGTCACCACCATACCATCTTCTCCTCCAGCATACGATAGTTCCAGTAGATACGAATCTTGTTCAAATGTCGTCGCATCCTTGCCCGCTGGAAGCGTGTTGTGTTGATCGTGGCGAGAGAGATCCGGCAGTTGAGCAGGTACATAAGGCGGATTGAATATGAAGACGTCGATCGAATTCGGGCGGACCGCTGATGCCAAATCCCCGTTCACCACATCCAGGAAGACAGAGCGTCCATTGTCGCGTTCGGCGATAGCATTCCGAGTTGTTTTCGCCGCAGCTTTGCACGCGAAACTGTTTATATCAACCCCGAGAGTGAGTACATCGTGGCGGTCGAATATGCTATCAGCATTGGCAGCGACAAAAGCCAGCACGACGCCTGAGCCCACTCCCACTTCGAGCACCAGTGGTGGGGTCGAGGATTGTTTGGGGAAATGGTCGCGCAAGAAGGCTGTTTCCGAGATTGACGAGAGTGTGTCTAGAAGCAGGTATGAGTCCTCGGCCGGTTCGTAGACGCGGTCGAAGCAGACATGCGAGGTGGAGGGTGTTGGCAGCATGTCTGGGATTTTGGTGGAGGTCGGAGCTGTGAGGGAAAGAGCCAATGGGCGCCAACGGAGCTTTTTACACCGAGGTTAGGTCATCACTTGTACATTTTGGCGATCATATCGTGTCCATCACTTCCAATCATCAATCTCTATATTTCCTTAATCAGACTGAATTATGCGTATTTTCACGAGACTGCTAGCCACCGCAACTGATGCAGGCGCATCACGAGGCTTCCGGCAAACACCAGCGGCACTATTGCCACCAATACCGCTCTACAGGACAATACTACGAACACATCGAAAGAGATTGGGTGTCGAAGAGCGTGTTCTCGGCGACATGTACGTAAAGGCAGAGTTCAGGGCACATAAAGACATAGATAATCCTGTGCAAATTGTAAGTCCCCGCATGCACGCTCGCACTTCTACCATTTGACTCTCAAAGATTGGTTTCCTCTCGGAATGGCAAATGTACGCCCAGACACTTCAAGGCGACTCCTGGAAAGGAGACAAAATGGACAAGACCAAGGTCGACAAGATGAGTGGTTAGTATAGCCCGCCCATGGCCATGTTCGTCCATACTGAATGATTGCAGACCAACAGATCGGCCAGCTATACGAACTCATGCAAGCAATACAAAAGCAAAGTCAAGAGGATGCAGACGCAGAAGCGGCTAGAGTAGTGAATGTACTGGACAGTCACAAATCTAAGCCAGATCAATGATCATTTCCGCCAGCACCAGTTCTCTCGTTCGGCCTATCAAGACAAACGTTATGACTTCACGACTGCACTTGAAGTCGTAAACAACCATTATGAGCATTCACAGCCCTCTGTGTAGTGCTATATATACACACAGAGTTTACATTTACTGCACGACTTCTGCAATATATCCCAGTGCTCTCTGCTGTGCACCTCCCTATCAGACCCAGTTCGCGCATCGGTGCGAAGAGGTTCACTACTCTAATCATCGATCTGCTGTCTTGAACGCTCGACCGAGTTTCATCACACGCCTGTCAGAATTTTGGAAGATACACCCAGGTCAAATCCCAAGAGCAAACATGTGCGGCTGTACGTTATACGACTCACCCACATGTGGCCACTCTTGGCTATCCATGAGCCAACCCTGTGGCTTCCTATCAGACCTACTCAGTTGTCCCTATCGTCAGACATATCAGACCTTGATCGCGCCGCCATACGCCTGCCCGATGTGCAATAGAGGTTTCACCGATTGTGAGACGATGGAAATGGTCCAGGGGCCTTGGGGCTGCAATCAGCTTATACGGAATCATGTCGGCGGCAGCCATGCGATTCCCGGTCAATGGGGCCATATTCCGACTATCTCTGGTGGCTGGGGGGCCGGCCCAGCTCTCACATCTGGTGCCATGGTTCCAATGAACAGCTATCGCCACGACCATCGACTTGCTGGTCCTTACCTTCCTCCTCCGCCACCCATGATTTGCGAGCAGCCAATGCTCAGTGGTGCATTCAACGATCTGGACGATGGATTCGTGTATGATTGCGACTTCGACTACGATGGGCGGAGGAGAAGGAGGAAACACAGGAGCTCTCGGTATGAGTATCGCTGGTCCAGTAAGCCTGCAACGAACTGTGTGGTGATGTGAAGTACATGTTGAGGTACCTCAGGGCAGGGGTCATGCGGACTTCGTCGATGGTGGAAGCTAGCAGCAAATGGTTGGTCATTCTTCTTGTTTTACGGAGGAAATTGTACGCTTAATGACACGAAGCATTCTTCAAGAATATGGATTAAAGGCTCTGTCGAGCTAGCTCTCCGAGGCAATATACATGATGGTGACGCGTGACCCTGTCGGTCGGCATTCGTGCGGTCCTTAAATGCATGCCGACGCCAGCTAGCCCCGCGACCCATCAAACCCAAGCTTGACGAAGCTCCCTTAGAGCACTCGGCCAGTCTTCACTGGCGCCTGACGGGCCAGCCACCTACGTGTCACTCCGGCTTCTCGAGCGCGCATTACAACACCGCAAACAATAACTGCAACTCTGTCCAGTTTTCAAGGCAGCAATCGCGGGGCCACCTACACGCGGCCAGCGACCCAACGGCAGCACCGCCCAGCTCTGTAGCAAACACAACAACAACAACAACAACACAGCATTCTTCGCAAACAAACTGAGATCTGAACACCAACATGGCGAACTTCTTCGAGGAATTGTGGCAGTCCATCTTCACACCCGGCCCTACACCCACCCTGCTTGTCGCTACCAATGCATCCTTTGCTGCGCTCCAGCTTCTCCTCTTCGCCATGCTCCTCGCGACATACAGCATACACTTCATCATCCTCTCGTTCCTCTGCGGTGGCCTCTGGTGGTCAATCAACTGGTTCGCGCGAGAGATCCGTGCTGCCCAGGACAAGGAGGAGGAGGCGAAGCGCATACGGGAGGCTAGACGCGGCAAAGACAGCGACGGCAAGAAGGGAGACGATGGCGAGGCTATGGATACTGGCGATGACACGGAGGTCGACACCGAAGTAGAAGTGCAAAAGCAGCGACCAGCACAAGCGCGTAAACCAAAGCCAGAATCGCAGAGCACCGTCCTCGTCGATCGACCTACTGAGCGCGGTGGCAGAGAGGAAACACCTCAAGCAACAGGCGGCGCCGGCGGTCCCGCAACTGCAAGTACCACTGGTGCAGCTACCAGACTTGCGCCGCTCGTGGACGATGCGATCAAGCAGAGGAAGAAGGGCCTAGGCGAGTCGACGGGCGACTTGAGCACGGATTCGGAGTGGGAGAAGCTGTCTGAGGATTCTGGGGATAGATGAGCGTGCTGTGGAAGTTGTAGATGGTCTCTTCCCACATTACGATGGTCGTGCAGATGTCCGGAATGTCTACATGCTTAACATGAAATATACCAACATGGATGCACACGTGAGAACGCGACCTGTGGCCCTGCAGCAGTGATGTAATGGTACTCTGATCTCCACATGTCCTGAACACATATTAACCAAGGGTAACTCTTTGACGACTGCTAGGTGACTGTCTTTGCTCACGCTACATTGATGCCTGATGTTCGAGGTTTGTCCTTGCTCCTGGCCCCGCTGCCGAAACAACCAGCGCAACCATCACAGTGCCCAGACTTCTAAACGTCCGCCAGGCAACCTCGAAAGAGCCTCGCAAAGCCCAATGAAGACGCGTCATCTCACTCCTCACCGATAGACGGTCTTCTTCCGTGCGACCTGTCGCTTTTCATATTCCACCACCGCCGCGCCGTGCTACCCCGCTGCCTCCGCGGCCTCCACGATGGCTTCGATTAATGCTCCCGTGAGTGTCGGGGATGTTGTCGCACAAGCGGGCAACTACACATACAATGCGCAAATCCCTCTGGCGAGCTGGCTGCGGACGGCCAGTACTATGCAGAAAGAGGTATGTCACGTCGCTCTTCACGAAACCCCACGCTCACGGGTCCCAGGCGCAGGTGTATGAAGCAGAAGGAAACGACCCACAGACATATCTCCTCTTGTACCGCCATGCAGACCTCGTCGTCCAAAAGCTACAAACCCACCCAGACCGCAATCAGCCTCAGAACCGCAAAGCGCTCAATGCGGCGACCACGACTGTGTATAGCGATCTGAAGAAACTTGAGTCGATCGCACCACGCATCAAGAAGAGGCACGAAGAGTACCAAGAGAGGAGAACAAAGCAACAAGATGCTCTGAAAGCGCTGGAAGGGAGGAGTGCTCAGAATCTACCACAGGAGCTGGATGGCTTGTCATTGCAGGAGAGGAAGAGGAGGTCGTATGACTCCAGGCCAACATTGGATGCACAGGAAAACCAGTCCTTGGCCACAAGATTGGCACAGAGAGAGGTGCGCCGGAGAGATACAGCGCACAGAAGTGTGCGCCAGCACGGCGTCTCGGAAGAGGAGGAACATCGACGAAGGACAGGCGGCAGATGGGAGAGCTGGCAAGATGACTTGAATCATAACGATAGCGGAGATCTCATGAATCAGCTCCAGGAGGTCGCTCGATTGCAGCAGAATGGGCAGAGTGGTGCAAACGATCCAAGGTCATCCTATAATGTAGGTCAGCCTGAAGACATGGCTTTGTCATCACTAACACGACCAGCAATCTTCTTCTCGATACACATACTCCTACCACTATCCGACCGTACCTCATAAGTCTTCCGAAGCGAACGCATCATACTCCGGATCCCAGTATCAAGATTCGTGTTCAGCACCAGCACGGCCACCCAAGGAACAAATCTACAGATCCTCAGGAACACCCTCGATACCACCTCCTCTGCCTCCGAAGCCACAGGCAGACCCACGCGACACTACATTCGAGCGCCGACGACCTCCACCAATACCCGGCAAATACGCAGAGCCTTATTCCAGTGTCCCTCCTGTTCCAGGCAAGATCCTCAACGACCGACCCCCAACACCCTCAGCCGAACTCGACGACTTCTCCTTCAAACCCTCCGCCTACCTCGAAAACGGCGACCCCCTCCGCCCCGTCTTCCTCCCCTCCCAACTACGCCAACAATTCCTCAACGTCGCCTCAACCAACACGCGCCTCAACCTCGAAACCTGCGGCATGCTCTGCGGCATCCTGAAATCCAACGCCATGTTCATCACACGCCTTGTCGTGCCGGAGCAAAAGAGCACGAGCGACACGTGCGAGACGCTGAACGAGGAGGAGTTTTTCGATTACTGCGATAAAGAGGAGTTGTTGGTTATTGGGTGGATCCACACACATCCTACGCAGACGTGTTTTATGAGTAGTAGGGATCTGCACACGCATGTGGGGTATCAGGTTATGATGCCGGAGAGTATTGCGATTGTTTGTGCGCCGACGAAGGAGCCTAGGTATGTCACTATCACATCTTCCCTCTCCCTAAGTACTATCGTCCGTGTAAGTAACGACGCTGACGTGAAATAGCTGGGGCTGCTTCCGCCTAACAGACCCGCCTGGCAAGCAAACGATCTTGAATTGCTCCAAGCCAGGGATTTTCCATCCACATGATATTGATGGTATATACACCGAGGCGCTGAAGCCGGGCCACGTGGTGGAGCTGGTGAACGCGCCGCTGGAGATTGTGGACATGAGGCCGAAGAAGAACTTTTAGACAAGGGGACGGGAGGTTTGTGTTCGCATAGCGAGGCGTTGGGTAGATGGGGCTGCATCTTTGCGTCTTTGATGAAAGAGATTATCATTCATTCATTCGTCGGCAGGGAGGCAGCCATGATGGACGTCGATGAGTGTACATTATGTATATATCATTCCATCTAAGATACGCCATGGCCCTAAAATCGTGGATATCGTGCCCTACAGGTCCCATCTTCAAGTCTAAATCAAACTCCAAGTACCACATGCCCATTGCGTTTCTCATGATCATCATCTCATTCCTCCACCTCCTCGTCTTCCATCTCCTCATCCACCCACCCCCTCCACTCCTTCCACTCCCCATACCCAAGACTCACTTTCTTCCCCTGATACCTCACGACGTTCAAATCCACCTTTGCCCAATCGTCGTTCTTCCCATTATATCCCGCCTTGCGCATCAGACTAACCAGCGTCTCCTCCTTTGTCCAGCCTTGCTCGCGCGCCACGTCAGGCAAGTACGTGGCCCCGTACCGCCTGCTGTGGTGCGTGAAGGAGATACGCAGACCGTGCGTGCCGAGCTCCCAGTCTAGGGGGTGCGGGGCGGGCTCGAAGTTTGTGAGTAGAGTGACGGCGACTTCGAGGGTCGGGAGTTCGCGGGCGGAAATGGGGTTGAAGCGGGTGTCGTCGAAGGCACTGTGATCAAAGTGTTAGTTTATAAGCGTGGGGAAGAGGGTATGCGGAAGGACAAGGACGTACGAAGTCAAGGCGTAGCTCTTTAGGCCATCGCTGAGCTCTTGAGCCTCGAAGGTGCCTATGCAGCCGCGCAGCCGCTTGTCGCCGCTCTTGGTCACCGTGTTCCAGGTCACGAAGAGCGGGCTGTCTTCGACGGACGAGGTGATGCTTGTTGCGCTGCTTGCTTCGCTGATACCGCTTGGTGTTGAGCCTGCGCTTTGTACACTCGAAGAGCTGCCCGTTGCGGGAGAGGGCGCGATTAGACGCGATATGGCTGCTGGCTTATACGCTGGGTCTGTCGTCTCGCTGTCCTCGGGGGCTTGCAGTGGGTCGGTCGTGGTAGGCTCCTCGGTGTACTTTGCCCACAGCGTCTCGACTTCGCGCAGAGAGAGGTTGGGCCGCTTCTCAAGGCTCGCAGCGAGACTTTCGAAGCAGTACGCGCAATGAGCTTGGGTGGCCATCTTGGAGTGGTTGTGAAACGGGAACTGGATGCAAGATTGGGTGAGGTTTATAGTGCTGAGTAAGGTGGAGTCGAAGATGTAGTTGTGAATTTTCCTAGCGAGTGATTCGGTGATATGTAAGACTGAAAGAGAGGGTGTCAAGCTCTCAGATGGCGGCAAGGCTATGGAAGCAGAGGCAAACGTTCGGGATACCTCTCGGCCTAGCTTCCGCCGATGCTCTCCAGGGTGAGCGGCACAAGAGCACAAATGACTTGCCGGGCAGATGTAATAGTGACGGATGCTCTTGCTTCACCCCTGGAGAGAGGGTAATACGACAGTGCGACTGCGGTTGAAAGAGAGGGTTGTTGGGGTTGAAAGCGCGGTACCCCGCCGATGTCACTTGATGAGGGGGCAGCCAGTCTGTGCTACCAAGTCAGCAACTTCGTTATCACTCACAATCAGAAGGATGTGTCGTTCGAACAACATGATGTATTGTTCTACCAATATAGCTGGAACTGATCAATAAATCTTGCTTATGGTTATGATCTGTCGCTCATAATAGGCGATCATACCGTGCTGTAAACATCCGTCATAAGGCATGTTAGTAGACAATATGTATGTAACCCCATCTTCATGCACACGTGCCCTATGGAGGAAGGGTAGTGTGTTTGGTAATGATGGGGCCGTTGATTTTGGCTCGAAGATTTTCCTTCAGCAGGTCGAAGATTGAAGCTTCTTTTGCTGTACACACTAAAGCCGTTGTTTGCGATGATCATACGATCCATCAACCACTTACGTCCTACTGGCACTCGATGTGCGAGAACTGCTGTACATCACATGTATGCGTTGCGCGTTGGAAGACCCGCAGCTGACTTTTTGACTTGTTCATTGTCGCATCTCATATGCCTGTGTGGAACCCATGTCCACCTATGAGCTTAAAGCCATCATAGAAAGTCCAAAGCCATTGACGCCGACCCGATGTCTCGTGAAGGAACTGAAAACCGCCCTCGTCGCTCGCTCGTTGTCGTTCGTCGCTTATGCCGAATCACGCTTGCCCTCCTTGACCTCCTTCTGCACTGGTTGTTAGCATGCTGCATGCGCTACAGCGTTGCCATCATGTGTGTACGCACCAGAGCACGCATGGTGCCGTGCAGAGCATGCCTATGGTTCCTCCTGAACTTGGGGTCGGTGCCCTTGAGCGAAGGGTAACGGTGAGTCTTGGGCTTCTTGATACTGTATAACAACCATATTAGCCACCGCGATCAATGAAGAAGTCTCGTGCGTGTGGGGGGATCATAATGGGTCATCGTGGGCGCGTGGTGTAATGAGGGTTCGGTGCGTACCCGTTCCTGTGGTTCTTCTTCGACTGGTTGTGCTGAGACGAGTTCTTGGATTCTGCGCAATGGGTAAGTATAGATCAACGGCTTCCTGATCGTTTCGGCGACGTACTGGCCATGGCGACGGTGTTGTGTGTCGAATCGTCCGGGTGGTGTTCGTGGAGGCTGACAGAGTCGCAGAGATGAATTTGGGAGTCTGTGGCTCGCTAAAGCGCGAAATGCGCTAGCCGCTCTGGGGTTGGCGCCATGTGCTCGATCAATGACAGCAACTTGAAGACAGCGACGACTCATACTTTTAGCTGATTTTGATTTGTAAGAAGCTGCGGATCTCCTAAGTGAGCAATAATGTATCACTGGGTTCACAATTGTAGCTGACCGTCAGCAAAGCAACGCATGTGGATTACCTGCATCGAGGTTCAGAGCATGAGTGATGCACCAGACATAACATCCTTGGACTCATGTGAGATTCGCTCTCTGTTGCACTTGCATCGTATATCGTTTTCATAACGAGAAGGCTGAAGTCTACCTACTCAACCTAGGCTCATTGCCTTCACAGAAGCTCACTACTCGGCATCGTTGCCAGTACTTTCCCCTGTAACGCCGGAACAGAATAAAGCCATAGAGATCTAGTCACTTTTCCCCACCTCACTTTCTGCTCAATTGCCCCTTTGCTCGTAGTCCATGGCATCTTGGTCAGCCTGGCGCTGGCGCATGTGCTCGCGCACGTTCTGCTCCGTCGTAGAGGCGCGTCCGGGACCGTGTGCTCCGCCTTGAGTCGTGTCCACGATGCCCTCATCATAGGTCATGCCGTTCATCATGCGCGGGTCCTGCCTCTGTTGCTCCGTGGAAGAGCTTGTCTGCATGGTGCCTGCGCTTGAAGGAACACTGACACCGCCCATTGGGCTGGGTGGAGCTTGCTCTCTGAGATAACCTGGAACCGCACTCACTTTACCAATCGCAGGGCTGCCGAGTTGGCTATGCTGCCGCGCTGGCGTCCTTGCACCCTCGCCGAAGCCAACAAGGGATGCAGCCTCGTCACTGAATCCTCCAATGCTTGAGGTGTCGACATCTTGGTCCTCGCTCATGCGGTCAGGCTCATAGACATCGCTGCCACTGGCCCAAGTCGTGCGACCTCCAACGGATCCTGTTGCGCTAGCGCTACCAACAGTGCTGCGTTCGCGGAAGATCTGTGGCTGGTTGTTCGAATCGAAGTATCCGGGTGGTGGATTGTTCGCGCTGCCAGGAGCCAGGCCATAGGGGTTGCGGCCGCTCACAGCAACCCGCTCAAGACCAGCCAGGCGCGAGATGCGATCAGCGCGCTCAGCCTCAGCGGGATTGCGCTGATGCGGAAAGTGACCTCGATGTCCGTCTTTGATTGCAACAGTGGAGAGCTCTGACATGGACGTGGTACCTGAATTGGGGGTTCCTCTGCAACCACACGTCAGTTATGCCTATTCAATACCCCGCGGGGAAGATGGGCCTCACGGAGCTTCGCCAGGCGTGCCAGGATCCGAAGGCGGAGGCGGCAGGTTGATCAAGGTTGGCGCATTGGTCGTCATGGTGGTGGATCTTGAATGCACGACTTTCTGTGTGATTTGTCGTGGTTGAGAAAGTTTAATCGTACTCGTTGTGGTTGGAGGGAGCAAGTGTGGTGCAGGCTCAGGGACATTGATGGGATGACGTCGGCGCCTTGCTCAAAGAACCCAGGGCGGTCACGCACCCATCAGTGAAACAAGCCGCTACCCAATAATCTGCAGATGCGCCGCTCAGAGACATGATCTACAGGATATTTTGGGGAGACGGATAGTGCAAACGGTCGCCTCATTCGTGTACCAGATAACCAGCATCCGACCGTTTATTTAGCATTCGATGCAGGGTCTTTCCTAAGCTGGCACGCTGGGTGGGCCCTGATTTGCACCTAAATCTCATGCTTCACTCTCCACCTTTGCCATCTTGCACCTCAAGCCTCCTCCTTCATCCACTCCGCCAAAGATCGATGTTGCAATATACACGCGCAATAGGATTCGATCGATTACTGCTGACTTCGACAAGGGTCTGCCATGCTGCAGGGTTGTGCAAGATGCCATACTTCGTACACGAAAACAAAAACCATAGGGCTTTTCCATGACTTCGACCACTTCCATCATTCAACCTGAGATTACAGATGTTAGACCCGTCACACATTTTTTTCTCTCTTTGGCTGCTTGGAGGGTCGCACGTGCACGACACAGTTCCAAATGCTTCAATTCACATGAAGGACAACTTCGGTGCTGTCATCTGAGATCTTTCACACTTTCTTCTTGACGACAGACGGGATGCCGCGACGGAAAAGCCAATGGAACGTGCGTACTGCACCCATAAGTTGTGCTCACCGCACTGATATCGTTTTCCGACGGCTTGATGGCAACCCAAAAAGAAGACGATGATACATCTTCAGGCGGTCTGAACGGAAACGGAACGCAATATGTAAGCTGCCTCGGGTCCGAATTCGCGGCGTTGCATGAAGCCTTCACAGAGTCAGCATCAGCATGAGCTTATGTTCGGTTAATCGAGAGGCGGAAAACGTGCGCCTTGTACAGCAACATCTTCCACTATCGGCATCTGAAGCTAACCTCATTGATGTCGATGGCTGTACTAAGTTTATTTCCTTACTTCACACACGGTCCTCTGGCACATATATCCGATGGCTTCTCCAATGACATTGCTCACGTGGTAACAGCCAAGAGCAGCCACAAACCGTAGTGCAGGTTGATGGCGGAATGTGCGGCCCAATTCCACTGTTCTCCAGATCTACCGGTAACTTCCCCGCACAGTGCCCCCTTCTAGGAAACTTACACGACTAGGATCAAGTTATACCTGATTGGTCGAAGTTCGCTAGGCTGTTGCTATCCCGTCATGGAAGGACGACAGGGCGCGCAAGGTGTTGCCGTGCGAGTGCGATGGATTCTCTTTATCTGTCATGCTCCCCCACCGCTGAACAGCCATCGGTTCCGCGCAGCAAACTCTCACAACCATGGCTGAAATACCGATCAAGACGAGCATGGCGGACGAGAGGGCAGATGAGAAGCACGAGGTCATCAATGATACTCATGGGAACAACATTGATGCTGTTGCCGAGAAGAAGTTGCTTCGCAAATGCGACTTACGAGTCCTCCCACCTCTTTTCGTTTTATTCTTACTGGCCTTCCTCGACCGTACAAACATCGGTGGGTTACAAACATCGCTATCACCTTCTCGTGCACGGCTAATCAACATGAAGGCAATGCGAAGATCCAGGGGATGACCAAGGACCTCGACATGGAAGGATCGAAAGCGGGTCGTTACAATATCGCCCTTTTCATCTTCTTCATCCCATATATCCTGTTTGAGGTCCCATCCAACCTGATCTTGAAGAAACTCGCACCGTCAACATGGCTTTCGTTGATCATGGTGCTCTGGGGTGAGACCACCTAGGAATCACGCCTCTTGGAATATTTTCTGATTCGTACCAGGCATCTCAACCATTGGCATGGGCCTTGTAAACTCTTTTGGAGGCTTAGTTGCCATGCGCGTTCTGCTTGGTCTCTTCGAAGCTGGACTGTTTCCGGGTATGTGAACTCTTGCTAGCTTACAGCTTTGAACCTCATCTAATATTATCAGGTTGTATCTATCTCATTTCGATGTACTACAAGCGCTACGAACTTCAATGGCGTCTCACGCTCTTCTTCACAGCTAGCATCATCGCTGGTGCCTTTGGTGGAGTATGTATTTCAACCCTTCCTTCTAGCCTTTCTAACTCGTCACAGCTGTTGGCCTTTGCGATCGCCAAAATGGACGGTATCGGGGGATATGGAGGGTGGAGATGGATCTTCATCATCGAGGGCATCATGACCGTAGCCCTCGGCCTCGTCACCAAATTCTGGCTCGTCGACTGGCCCGAAACCGCCTCCTTCCTCAACGACCAAGAGCGCGCACTCTTGATCGCGCGCCTGAGCGCCGACTCCGGCGACGCAGTCATGAACCGCCTCGACAAGCGCGCCACCAAACGGATCTTCTCAGACCCCAAGATCTATCTCGGCACCGCCGCATACTTCGGCATCGTCAACACGGGCTACGCAGGCTCCTTCTTCATCCCCACAATCATCAAGGAACTAGGCTACACCTCCTCCATGGCCCAAGTCCGCTCCATCCCCATCTTCATCGTCGCAACCGTCACGGCCATCATCGCCGCATACCTCACAGACCGTCTCAGACACCGCTACTGGTTCTGCATGGTCGGTCTCGTCATCGCGTCAGTGGGCTACATCATGCTCCTCGCGCAAACTCACCTCTCCGCCGGCGTCAAGTACTTCGCTCTCTTCCTCATCGTGCCAGGCGGCTACATCACGCAACCCATCGTTTTAGCTTGGATGGCAAACCTCGTATCCGGACACTACAAACGCAGCGTCTCATCCGCGATGCAGATCGGCTTCGGAAACATCGGGGGCATCGTTGCTTCGAATGTCTTCCTTGGGTCCGAGGCGCCCCGGTATCCGACGGGGTATGGCGTGAGTTTGGGCATGCTGTGGATCTGTGGGTTGGCGTGTACGGCGTTGTTCTTTTTGGTGAAGAGGGAGAATGCGAAGAGGATCAGGGGAGAGAGGGACTGGAGGCTGCAGGAGGCGGATGCGGACAATTTGGGGGATGATCATCCGGCTTTTAGACTCACGACTTGAGGGGGGAGGTGTGGTGGATGATGTAAGATTGGGAGGAAGGATGTTTGGTCTATAGAATTGGCTTCGTATATCATGCAATTAACATGTCAAGTTATGCGTCTGGCCCAGGTGATAGGACGTGATGTCTCGGCAGGCCTGATCAGTTATGAGGGGAGAGATAAAGCGATCTTCCGGGCGATCATCGAGCGTCTGAGGAGAGGGTAGAGCACAATATATGAACATTGAAGTCAATTGACTTGTCCTATATGTACCCTCATGATTCAATCCATCAAGCCCATTCACCTCCCCTTCGCCTTAGGCAACCCACTCTTCAAAGTCCCCTTCGCATACTGATCTACATGCTCCTGCGACGGCCACCCGCCCCATTCCTCCACACTATCGATTTGACTTTTGATGAGCTGCACGATCTCATCTGGTGCTTGTTGGCGCGGCTCATTCCCCTCGCCCATGTATCCAATCACTCCAGCTCGAAGTGCAACAAGTGTCCGGAAAAGAGCCTTATTGCCTGAGTACTGAGCTTCGCTGCGAGCTGTGACTTCATCGCTGTGCGCGGTGAGCCAGGTCGAGAAAGAGTAGAGTCCTTCGTAATCATGAAGCGTGCCGAGAGCGCGGACGTAGGCGTGCAGATCTGCTGGACCGGGAATATGTGGCGGGACCATGTCCAACGACGCGCTATCCACCGATGTAGTATTCGAGGGATTCGCTGCGGTGGCGCCCACAAGGCTAGCGAAGACTTTGCGGAGTTGAGCTGACCCAGTAGTGAAGATATGTCGTGCTTGCTTAGAAGTTGCAGCATCGATTTGCGTAGCTTGTGCTGTATGTGTAGTAATGTTGCACAACATCTGAAAAATCCTGTCATCGACATCGACATCGTTCTCCTCCATCATTTGCACCAGCATCCAGACAGTATCATAGCGGGCCATGCCTCTGCGATGTACATTATCGTGTCCAACTTTATGTATGGTCGATTCCAGGGTGCTGTGCACCACTTTATGGATATACGCTGTCCACGCGGGTCGATACGTGGGCCTGTAGCGGGAGAGTAACACGTAGGCATATTCCAGAAGATAGTGTGTATCATGCTTGAGAGCATGAGCATGTTGTTCAGGCGAAGGCAACGTCTCTTCCAGGGGTGGTCGAGCGAATTGACCGAAGCGGCATAAGCACTGAATGAATGCTGCCAGAAGATAGCCCGGTACAGCGCCAATACGACTGCGATCATCGAGCTGGCCTGAGAGCAGATGTCCTACGCCGCCGTTAAAGTCGCGCTCGGCGTCCTTGAGCAGCTTCAAACATGTGTCAAATGAGGGAGCTCCGGTGAGCAGGAAAGCGAGGAGACGACCAGAAGGCCGCACGTCCTGCGAATTCAGACGATGATACAGCTCTTTGATGGTCGGGACGGGTTCGCTCAAGTAAACATAATGCAATGGCGATGTAGGGTCCGGGAGCACTTCCTTCATGTCGCCAGGTAAGACACCAGTCTCTGTGTCTTCAAGTATAACATCTTCTTTGACATGGTCTCCCGGGTCACCTTTCGACTCCTTAGTATTTGCTCGACTCAAAGCAGAGTAGTACAGCTTCTCGAACATGGCAAGATAGACCTGCTGGCTGACGGATGCGCCTGACATCTCATATGCAAGGAAGCAGGCCCATGCTTCGCGTCGTGTCCTTGTCGTTCTTACTCGACTGGCCCACAGCAGGCTCGTGTAATACCCTGCAGGCCGAGGCCGCGATGAGTGTTGAGGTAGCGAAGTACGGGTTTGTATGGTCGGACTGAGATCGGTGTCCCAGCCAGCATACACTTCCATGATTTCTTCCATTAAGTGACCACGATAGCCCGCTTCGAACATTCGATGTAGGATTCTCGACGCTCGCGATGCTCCATACTCGTAGCCCTTGTCTTCATCCATTGCGGTCCTATTCTCCTTCCATGGTGGCCAAGATGAGCCCTTGAGCTCAGCCCAGTCTTTCTCCTCGCTAGTCTTGGGATGTGCAAGCTGATTACGCGCGACGGAACGGAATCCTAATGCAGTCACAATTATTGGAGGTGTGCAGCCGGCCATGAATTGCAGGATTTGGAGCTGAGCCTTTTCCTGGCTGAGCGCGGTCATGATTGGATTTTGACTTGCAGGCAGAGAGATCAGGAGCAATAAGGTATTGCAAAATCTGGTCAAATCCGAGACCAGGCGCGGAGAAACCTTGTTGAAATCCATCCTTCCGAACAGCGCAGTCGCTTGGGCGTCGAAGAAGGACGCTATCCATGGTATCGATTCTGGTTTGTGCTGCCGAGCATGACGGAGCAAACGCACACAGAGGAGTTGGAGAGTTGACCATGGTGGCGGGATCGCCTTGTAACGCTCGGCAACGTGCCTCAAGATGACATCCAAGGCAGATGCACCGATGTGCTGACGGCGCAGGAATAGGAGTAAGACGAACGCTGGAACTTCCTCCCTGTCGCTGAAAAGAGCCACAGCTGTGCGAGATCTGCGCCCCAGAAGACATGTCGCCCATTCGATTACGTCAGCTTCGCGATATCCGTCCTTCGATAGTAGATCTCTCTCAGCTGCCGCAAAGATAAAATCTGAGAGTGCACCATCACCAGGCCTTGTGTAGTGATCCAGATAACGGGCAAGTATCGAGTAGAGCGAGTTTGGGGGCGGCAGATTGCATGTCGCACCTGCTGATACGCAGTTTTTTCCGGTGGCCGGGTTCAAGTACAGCTCTCGTTCAGTGGTGTGAATCGAACTGAGCACTGCTGTAGGGCGACTCATGCGCTGTCTTTTTCTCTTCATGCTGCCCTTTGCCGGCAGAAATCGTGCATTCTCCTCCCCTTCTGAAAGTGGTTGCCATAGGTCGAAAGTATCGGAGGTGTTCGATTGACTCAGATCGGAGGAGACCGAGATGTCCTCGGTATACTGGTGCCCGTACGTCTGAGTCGAGTTGCTGCTCGAGCACCTTCGCTGCCCATTACAAAACAATTCTGTGCCATCATATGTTCCATGATAGAAGCTGAGAGAAGTAGGGAGAGTTTGCGGGCGTCCAAGCAATGAGAACGGGCGGTGGGCAGGGACAAAAGCAGGCCAGTTCTGTACGCGGTCAGAACTTGATGACGTTCAAGAATACAGCAGAACCCTACCAGCCGCGGCACATAGCAGGCAAGGCGAAGAGGACTACCTGGAGCTGCCAGGAAAAGATGCAATGGCATTCATCGACAGGAAATCGGAGACGGCAGCGGGAGGGGCAGCAATGGCGATGCGACAGGATGGTCGTCACAAAAAGCCCGTGATAGATTTATGTCGCGCACTAGTGTCGATAAGGTGCTTCCATGCCACTAGCTTCATCTGGGCCAATTCTCCAGAACACCAGATGGTCGACAACGGCTGCACGGAATCCAATTTCCCGGCGGTGACATATCTGCGATTGTCCAACTGCAGCCTGATTGTCACGAAGATCATATCGACCAGGATCGTGGCTGGCATTGCGTTGTGCGACTGCGACCGACTGCCAAGCAATACGCTCGCGTTGCATTCATCGCTGAACCTTTCCCAAAAGCACCCCCGACCTCCGCAAGCCCTAACATCGCGCGCCAACATACTCCAACTACCACTTTGCGCGTATCCACCTGCTCGCCTTCGTGTCCAGATCCGGTCTTCGTATTCGCAGGGCGCGCCTTCTTCTTGTGCGCACGGCGTGTTGGCGAAGGAGGCAGACTAGCATCAACCACTCCGGCTGCTCTGAGCGCGTCGCCCGCCAACGACATCGCTCGCGCATCGCGAAACCCACCCTTCACCATCACCATGGCCGCCAACGGTGCCCTGACTCCACCCACACTTCCGCCCGCGCCCTCGTCGCCTGCGCTCGCGAAGCGCAAACACGCCGCAACCAAGTCCATCGTCGCCAACGGCGCGTCGGTGTCTGCGCAAGGGCAGTCCGCGACCAGCAGTGGCTATTCCCTGCAGACAGTCCTGCAGGATATACTCTCAGTGCTTGAAAGGTATGCTGTGCTCAGTTTGTTCGCCCTCAGTATGGTCTCAATGCCTCTATCCGTCCTGCGCGCGGCCTGTGCGCAGGGATGTCGTCGCTACCTCCATCAGAGACACGGCATTGCTTTACAATACTGACAATATGACAGCCATGATACCCAGCCCTCGATTCTGTCACACACTGTCTCATCCTCAATCACGCGCAGTTCCAACGGGGAGGCCGATGGGAAACGAACCAAGCTGACACCACCTACCGGCCCTCCTACCATCGCCAGTCTGATACAGGATGGCTCATATGTGTCGCTGCAGGCGCTCGATAAGGATGTCGAAAGCGTCACCACCGAGTTGCTCGCGGCCAGTGGCAATGGTGAGCTTTCCAGCAATCCTAGCTCGCTGCAGGAAACCACACTGCACGCTCAGACATTGGCCTTCCGAAAAGTCGCCAAGAGCTTGATAGAGCGGGAAGAGGCGCGAAAAGCCCAGCCCCAGAGCAAAGAGGTCGAGAACGTCGGGGACGAGCAGATTGCTAAAGAGGAGACGCCAACTCTTGTCAAAGAAGAAGAGCCGCAGATACCACAAGGTCGGACAGTTCTCACTCTGTTTGGCTCCGCAAATCAGATACCCAAGCAGCTCTTCTCGAGCTTGCAGCAACCCCAGAAAGTGGCGCCCTCGGGCACTGCGCCTGTTACGCTCGACACATCTGTCCAGGTCACCCTACCATTGCGCGAATCTTCATTGCCAAACATCATGTCAACCACTGAGGTCTTTCCTTTGCCTAACACATCGGACACCAAAGCGAAGAAGCCTTCGACCATCGGAGAAGTCTTTCGCGCACCTTCTCACCTACCACAAATCCAACCTCCAAAAGCGGCGCGACCTACGACTGGCAAAAGTCAGATCATAACCTTCGCTCCACCAGAAGCGCCCAAGCCCAGCAGGAAAGGCTCTCAGTCGTATGCTCACCAGAACATGTCAGCGGGTTTCTGGTTAGGGTACGCTGGAGTTGATATGCCAAAGGATCAGTCTTCCCCCACGGCGAAACAAAAGAGCAGGCAACGAGCGCTGAGCATGGGTGAAGCGCAGCGACCGCCTTCAGAAGCTAGTCTCGTTGCAGTACAGCAAGCAAAGGAAGATGCTTTGTTTCGGAGTGCTTATTCCAGCTTTGCGCCTACCCGCGACGACGCTTCCGCTATCGTACCTGAGGAAACGAAGAATAGAGTCTGGTGGCAGAAGGTTGGCGAGAAACGATTCAACGAGATGTTCCCCATCGACCCGGCGCTGCTTGATGCGGACGAGGCAGTGGAGGTGGAAAGCAACGGTGCGACCAACGAGGAAGACGCCTTCAGGGCCGCTGTCGACAGCTGGGAGCCGAATCTCATGACTACCAAGCAAGACTCGGAAGATAAGTCCGAAGAAGAGAGAGGCACTGATGAGGTCTTGCAAGAGATATCTGAGGCTTTGGAGACCCTCGCATCGCACCAAAGGATACGGAACTTGTCATTGACCACAAACCCACGCACGTCCGTTGTGCAAAACTCAGCCCTAGCTTCACTCGCAGGCAGCCCTTCTACACCCTCCACGGAGGAGTTTGACGTCTACGAGATGTTGAAGTCGCAATTGACTATTCTAGTCTCGCAGCTACCGCCGTACGCTGTTGCTAAGCTGAACGGTGATCAATTGGAAGATCTGAATATCAGTCGAACTATCCTATTCGACACGCAAGAGTACAAAGGCGTCTTGGAGGAGGACACGCTTTCTCGACTTGCCAAAGCAGCACCCGCGCCTGCGTCTACTCCAGCAACATTGGCCCGCACAGGATCCGGATCACATTCTCACTACCCAGCTGGTGGCAGCCAGTACAGCCGCCCTGCCAATTCTGTGCACCAATCGGCCGCCCGTCCAGTACAGTCATCGCAATCGTACTATCCGCAGCAACAGCAATCCCTTCATCGATCCTCGTCGATGCTTTCTCAACGTTCCCCGTCAGGGCCATCTCACAGCTATCAAGCAGGCGGGGCCTCTTATGCACCACGAAGCTACTCGAATGCACAAGCCTATGGCCAGCAGACACCGAGGCCAACTTATGGTCAGACTGCATCCGGTCAATATTACCCCCAGCGCTCAGCGCAGCCAAATACTTACGGTGGCGCGGCTGCGTCCCAATACCACGCTTCTACGCCTCAGACGCAGCCTCAGAACCGATACACAGCCCAGACAGGTCAAAATGGTTACATGCCGCGGGCGCAGAACTCTGCATTGATGTACAGTGCGGGCCAGGCTCCGCAAACAGGCGCTGGATCCCCGATGAAGAATGCCTCGTTACCAGCACAATCAGCATTTGGCGCGCGACCAAGTTACAGCACACCGGCTGCAGGTGGTCAAGTTCGCGGTTCCTACTACGGTCCATCTCAATATGGTACCCCGCAGGCATCTACACCTTCCAATTTTGGTGGCCAAACCCAGCAGATGATGATCGATCGACAGCAAGCACAGATGGCTGCGCAGTCGCAAGCTCGTCTCGCCGCACAGTCGAGCTTCAGCAGCAGCAGACAAGGCTCCGGTACACCACAGCCGCCACCTGGCGGGCAAGCGAACGGCGCGTCGATGTCGACCTGAAGTGTACGTGAGAGCAGAGTTATTTGATTGGTTATTTTTGAATAGAACAGCACATAGCCCCGGCGTTTTGGGTCGGTAGGCACATCAGATAGCATGTCAATACCGGGAAGGTACTGTCTTACTCTGGAGAGATTTTCCTGGACGCGGCATTTCACGAGTGGTCGAAGCACCTCGATAGACTTGGACGTCGCACCATGGAGTAGGCCATCTCTGGACTTTGTTGTTCAGATCGAGTGTTACGACGAGGCTACCAAGGTCAGGACGAATGTAATAGTAGTAATGTAGCCTAGACAAAGCTATAAAATTCACTGTTTCAACCTTTGCAATCGCGAAAGAAATAACGTTCCGTCGATGTTGCGGTACGGAGGAGCTGGGATTTGGTGATGTTTCGCTGCGCGGTGCTTCATTCAATACCCGCTCCTTCGCAGGTGGCTGTGCAGCGGAGCATTTCGTGGCGCCGCGTTCGACCCTGAATGACGTGCCGAATCCCGATTGCAACAAACGCAGGCCCTCTTAACATCTTCTACATCCTCCATAGCCATGAAACTACACCAACATGGCGCATCTTCTACGCGGCAAACAAGCGGGAATCAACAACGATCTTTCCGCCGGCCTTGGACCTGACCTGTTCATACTTGATCACGTATGTACTCGCGATTCTATCCCAAGGGAATGCGCGTGCACAAGCTGACAGCGAAAGATTCGGAACTACGGCATAAATTCGAAGGTCACGCAAATCGCATACGATCCCATTCAGTCCTTGATTGCTGTTGGTACTAGTGAGAGCAAGTTTGGCAACGGCCAAATCTATGTCTTTGGGCAGAATCGAGTCGAAGTAGCCCTACCGCTGCCGCGCCAGGCTTCGGTCAGGATCCTCCAGTTCTGCGCCGAGAAGCTGCTGTGTATCGATTCAAAGAACGATCTTTCCGTCTTCTCGCTAGAGACGAAGAAATTGATCAATGCGCACTCTCCCGCTGCGAAGATCACCGCCCTGCACACGGACCCGACGCTCGATTATGCGCTTCTGGGCACACAACATGGCGAAGTAATTGCATACGATCTGGATCGAGAGTCTGTCACGCCATTCAAGATCCCGAACTTATGGCGTGCTCAGTTTCCTCGCTCTCAGTTGACTTCGGTCGTGACTCTGGCGTTACATCCTCGCGACATCGGCTCGCTGTTGATCGGCTACAACTCTGGCGCAGTCGTCTACTCGTTCAAGCAGAACAAGGCATTGAACTTCTTCAACTATGTGCTCCCCAAAGGTGCACCAGGCGGTGACTCGGATCCAGGCATGATCTTCCGAGAACGCGAACCACCTCTCACACAGGCCGTCTGGCATCCGACAGGAACTTTCATCCTCACTGGTCACGAAGACAGCAGTATCGTCATATGGGATGCCAAAGATGGCAGGATAGTGCACGCCCGGACACTGCAAGATACGAACATCAACAAGCCTGGTCCTGGTAGCTTCAGCCCTGGCGCTGTCGAGGGCTCGTTTGCTATGAAGTCACCAATCTTCAAAATTGCTTGGTGTGCCAACCAGGATCCAGACGATACTGCTATTCTCGTTGCTGGTGGGCAGCCTTCCAATATCTCACCGAAGAGCCTGACTCTTTTCGAGTTGGGGCGCACCCCAATATACAGCACAGCATCCTGGCAGGTGCTCTCTGACCACTTTGAGAATCCCAAGAGGCAGCGCATTCTGCCATGCCCACCAGGTTCAGAAGTTGTAGACTTATTCCTGATTCCTCGAACATCACCACATTTTGCGGGATGTCACGACCCTATAGCCATTATTGCGTTGCTGGCGTCCGGAGAACTCGTGACTCTATCGTTCCCTAGCGGTATGCCAATATGTCCGACCAACCAACTGCACATCTCCATGACTCTTGTGCATCCGTATATCAATTACGTCAACTTGTCGCCCGTTGAGCGGACGAAATGGCTTGGCATGACTGAGAAGCGGTCGCATGGTCCAAATTTCCTTCATGGCGGAGCAGGCGCCGTGAACCCCATGAAGAGGTTCGAAGACCGAAATGTTGTTCAGACCGCTCACGCAGATGGTACAGTTCGTTTGTGGGATGCGGGTCACGCTGACGAGATCGAGAACGATTCGCTATTGCAAGTTGATGTTGCAAGAGCCGTTGGCAGGCAGGACAACGCCGAGATCACAAAGACATCCTTTGCGGGGGCTGCAGCCGAATTGTCGGTTGGACTCAAGTCTGGAGAAGTCGTTGTTTTCAGATGGAACGCGAATAAGCACCCTGGCCAAGAGTTTCCTCCTGGCGAGAATACGCCTGGACAACTGACAAACATTACACATAGAGCAGAGGCAGCTCTGAAGGAAGGTATACTGCCCTTCACTTTGCTGAGTGAGGGTAATGGACCAGTGACTGCGTTGAAACACTCAGACGTGGGGTTTGTTGCGGCCGGCTTCGAAGGTGGCAGTCTAGCCATCATCGATCTCAGAGGACCAGCCATTATATACAGCGGCTCTACCAGTGACTTCAGCAAGGCTGATAAGCGTGGCAGCTTCCGACGAAGCTCCTCTTCCGCGACACCAAAGGCTGAGTGGCCTACATGCATTGAATTCAGTGTCATGACGCTTGACGGAGACGAGTTCTCCAGTATCGCCGTACATGTAGGTACAAATCTTGGTCATATCGCTACCTTCAAACTACTACCTGAAGCGGGTGGGAAGTATAATGCGAAATTCGCGGGTGTCAGCTCTTTAGACGACAAGGTCATTCGCATATGTCCAATGTACGCTGATACTGGACGGCCGGCATACGCGTCACAATCCGCCGTCACGAACCTGCGTACTGGACTGAAGATCAATGGGGTGCTTCTGGCAGTCACTGCTTCAGAAGCGCGACTCTTCAAACCCGCAGCAACTAAAGGAGCCCACAAGTCTTTCGATCAATTCCTCTGCGACTCAGCTGCAGTTGTACGGTACGAAGATGCTGGGCACGCCATGCTTGGACTCTTCGGCGACGGTTGCGCAAGAGCGTACTCGTTGCCTGCACTCAAGGAGATTGGATCTGTCAAGGTCAGCGACGTAATAGATGTCAGGCGTTTCTCCGAGTCTGTCATTACCAGCACTGGCGACATACTTGGATGGCGGGGCCCTGCAGAAGTGGCACTGATCAATGTGTTCGGTCATGGTCTGAAACTGTAAGTCGTGCCATATTTTTGAAGAATATACATGCTGACATCCTCCTAGTGACCAGAGCAAGGACATACTTCTAAACCCCGAGCTGCTCATTCCTCCACGACCGACCATTAGCAACATGCAATGGATCTCCGGCACACAGCATGTCACACCCGCAGATATGGATTTGTTGAGTAAGTCTACCTCTCTCCATTCCTATCCATCACCTAAACCTCTACATCTTCACATCTTCACATCTTCACATCTTCACATCTTCACATCTTCACATCTTCACATCTTCACATCTTCACATCTTCACATCTTCCCCACCCCCCTAACACAACCCAGTCGGCGGCCCCGACCGCCCCCCCTCCAAACGCATGCTCGCCCAAGCCCGCTCCGAAGCCGAACAAGCCCGCCGCGCCGCTCGCACCACCGCCGGCCCCTCGTCCTCCAGCTCCGCATACCCCTCGTACCCCACGAGCCCCACGAATGCAAACGAGGGCTGGGGCGCGTGGGCGACGCGCCAGTTCAACGAGCGGACGGAGAAGTTGAATGCGGTGAGCGATGGCATGGATAATTTGAGCAAGAATAGTGCGGGGTGGGCGGATGATGTGAATAAGTATGTGGCGAAGCAGAAGAGGGGAATGGTTACGGGGGCGATTAAGAGTAAGTTTGGGTTCTGAGGAGGGAACTTGTGGGGTTGGGGGTTTGGATGGGGTTGTGGTTAGGAAAATATAGATTTGGCTCAGTGATATCCATCAACAGTTTCTACTATGAGTGGAGGTGAATGTGCCTGTAATGAGACATTGGTTTGAGGTACGATATATGCTGCGTTCGTCTTGTATTTCACATATACATCAAGGCATCGACTTCTTCATGTGGAATCAAGTATATTTGATGTACAAGACAGTGGTATCTATCGGCGCGTGTCCCGCAACCCACTGTGTTTTGTACGAGGCCTCATCAAGCCAGGCACCCGAGCACGACTGCCGCTGCTCAGCTGGGTATATGGAGAGCGCATGAAGAAGTCGTTCTGCATTCAAGAACTGCTGGCATATCTCATTGCATGCCGCCTGTAAATGCCGTGATCCTCCCAACGCCGTATGCGGACTTTTTCGCCGGTCATATTCCATGATCTCATATCGTCGCCTTCGTCAACATGCGGTGCTCATGCTGGCTGCTCGTACGCCCTGCGGATGACCCTTGCAAATTCTGTGTTCTTCGTTAGCTTTGTTCTCGCCACAACGCACGTTAAAACTTACGGTCAAACTTCACGTTCTCCCTCACGACCGTACCCTTGGCTTCGTTGTCCTTGTTCATCGGCACCTTGATCTTGTGCCCGTCAATCGTCCACCCACACACACTTCCGACAAAGTTGTCGAAATCACTGCCGTTCAGATTCAACCAGCTTTCCAGAATGCTCCTCTCCACCTCGCGCACCGACTGGCTAACAGTCGCAGCAATGCGCACGCGCATCAGCTCCTCAAACCCGGACACGTCGGCAATCAAGTCGGCGTACAGGTCGTCGGAGTCAAGCGTCGACCAGAAGGTAGAGTAGTCTGCGCCCTCGAGCAGGTTCTTGAGCTCGTTCAGCTTCTGCACCGCTTCTGACAAGGGAGCGTCGCCCGCGGCGGGGTTGTGTGCAGACGAGTTGAGGGGCGCGAGGAGGTGGCAGGGGAGCAGGGAGAGGCCGAGGGAGAAGTCTGGGCTGGGGAAGACGGTGAGAGTCTTGACGAGGATGTTGGTGACGGTCTCGTCGCGCGAGAGGTGGGGGTTGAACTGGTAGCTATCATACTTTTGTCAGTATGCATGTCGTCGACGGTATTGTGTGAAGCGAGATAAGCAGTGGACGTTGCGTTCAGATAGAGCTAATAAATTACACTTCAGCGGGTGGGGGGATTCAGTCCCCATCCCTCGGGTAATAGGAAACGTTGTGGTTGTTTGTTCATCATGCAATCCATGTATACAAATCAAGAAGTAGAGATGTTGACGTACAGCTTCAACAGGGCGAGGTTGGCGTAGCAGTCGTACGTCTGGCTCTCGCACTGCTGCATGACATAGTCCTGGAAGACGCCCGTGGTCTCGGGGTTGTAGCGGTCGAGGCCATCGAGGATTTGCTGTATGTGATCTGGCCGCTCGGGCGCAAAGTCGTAGGCTGGTCCCATGGTTGGTGGTGGATTGCGCGGGGGTTGGTGTTGAAGAGCTTTGTCAATTTCGCACAGTGCGGGCACCCGCCAGCAAGCACGAGCCACATCCCACCTCCACTTGCCAACCACGACATTGCCACGCAAATCTTCCTCACGAAATCCACATACTTTATCAATTTAAAGAGACATTAGAGCGCGCTCGTAATCATTCTGTCCACTGGTGTTTGCCCTGACATCCAAAGTGGATGCGCCTCGTCCTGCCGTCTATTATGCATCAATTGAGCTCAAACTTCGCTGCATTTTGGTATGACGTGGAGCAGCATTTCATTCAGCTTGGATCTGGAGGACAGTCTGCCTTGCAACCTAAAGCATGCAACCCCATGTTGTTGTGCGATTCTGGTCAGCCGTAATTCGCCCGCGGCCTGCAGCCACAGCCACACTGCATAAACACCTTTCAGCCTTGTCATGGAGCTGGCTCAGACCATTCGAATCATGAACATCGATCCCTTGAGATGACCTAGCTTTCAAACTCACATACAACCCTCAACTTGTTCGACGAAGCGGCACTATCAACGTTCGGGTCTGTTCTATCACTGTTCCGAGGAGCCTCGCTACGAGCGCCATTGTGCCCCGACCGTGATACCACGGGACCGTGTGCTCGGTACTCAATGGAGGCGCTAATTGCAGTCGGCCTTGCAGGCAACGTCGTACAATTTGTCTCGTTCGCAGGAAAGCTGATATCGGAAACGAGTGCGATTCGCAAGACTGGCAGTCCGTCCTCATTGCCAGGCCTAAGGATCCTGACCCACACCCTGACACAACAGTCCGGATCTATTCACAAGAGTCTGAGAAACCGGCCAGGAAGTTTTCCGCTTGCACCGGAAGAACAGGTCAGTCAATGTACTCAACTCCAGCTGCTGTTCACTGATAGATAAAAGGGTCTTGTAAATACTGCAGCTGCTTGTGAAGAGGCAGGTCTGAAGTTTCTGGACTATCTCGATGCATTGATCAAGCAGTCGTCTTCTTCGAGTCGATTAAAAAGTGTTGGCGCGAGTTTCAAGTTTCACTTCCTACAGCATAAGATCGACGACTTTGTCGCCAACATCGACAAGCTGAGGAGCGCATTGACCCTAGCGACTGTCTTGGCTCTTCGAGCAGGTGCTACGACCAGCCATAGCGAAGTTCTCGATCATCTTCAGTGCCTGAAAAGAGACCAAAAGATATATAGCGAGGAACTTCATGATTCGATAGGGCTATTCCAATCTCAATCCGGACCAAAACTCGACAAGATCGACAGTAGAGTGCAAGATTGTCTTTCAGAGCTCGTAAAGATAAGAAAGAGACTCCCTTTGTCTCTAGAGAGAGCCGTCATATCATGGCTGAGCTTCCGGCAAATGTCATGGCGGTATGAGGAGGTACTACCTGCCTACCAACAGACTTTTCAGTGGATCTTCGAGCAAACCGACCAGGAACGAGGGTGGGATGACTTCCCGTCGTTTCTGACGATGGACACGGTCAACCCATACTTAGTGAGTGGCAAGGCTGGTAGTGGGAAGTCAACGTTGATGAAGTACATCGTGGACCACGGCATGACTCGAAAATATCTGGACGAGTGGGCTGCGAGTGCTGGTCATGAGCTTATAATCATGCCGTTTTTCTTCTGGAATCTTGGTACTCAGTTACAGAAGAGTATTGCTGGCCTACTGAGAGCCTTACTCTCATCTGTCCTCCAGGAACGCCCAGAACTTGTTCCGGCCGTATTTCCCGATATCTGCCACGGTCAAAGACTCCCGCTAGATGAGCCTTCGTACGTTGAAGTCAAGCGAGCCTGGCGGACACTCACGCTCAAATCGGCAGCGTTTCTAAATATTGCCATCTTCATTGATGGGATAGACGAGTTTGATGGGGATCACAAGGATGTGTCCGAATTTTTGAAGTCACTGGCATCCTCCAACGTCAAAATCATAGTGTCTAGCCGACCTATCAATGCCTGTCTATCGGTCTTTCGGGCGAGTCCGTGCCTAAGATTGCAGGAACTGACTGCGAAAGACATGGCTATCTACGTACAAGGAAATCTAGCGTCACATGATATCATGGCTCAGCTAGCAAAACGCTATCCGACAGATGCAAAAGAGATTGTTGCTGAGATTACCGAAAAAGCATCGGGTGTCTTTGTTTGGGTCAAGCTCGTTGTCAAACTCTTAGTAGACGGGCTTGATGACGGCGACGACATAGAAGAACTTCGCGCAAGGCTCCGTTCTTTGCCAAGCGATCTTAGGGACATATACCGGCGGATGTTTTCGCAGATCAAAAGTGACTATCATGGTCAGGCGGCTGAGATCTTCTTGCTGCTCCAAGCCTGGCAGTCGATTACGCCGTTGGAGAATTTTAACCCAGTGACACTATATTGTGCACTACGACCACCTCATGAGGGCATAAAGATACCTGTCGAGGCATACAACCCCGAAACGATTGCGTGGTACAGTCAGCAAGTTGCGTCACGTGTACGCAGTAGATGTTGTGGATTGCTCTTCGTTCACATACCTGACACTCGCGAAGGGAAACAGCTAGATGCTACAGACACACGGCTTCGCGAACGACAAATCCAAGCAATGGAACATTCTTCCGTAACTTATATGCACCGGACAGTGGCCGAATTCCTGAAGTCGGACGATGTGGCCTCCGAACTTCACTCAATGACCAATTTCGACCTGTACGCAAAGCTGCTGTCTGCCTGTCTTCATGTTTTGAAAATCTGTGGATCGCTTGGACCTACTGGTCCGCTCTTCTATCATTTGGAATATTTCATCAAAATCTATCGCGCTGCTACGTCCCAAGCCCGGACAAGCTTAGACGATTTCGTAATCGAATTGGACCATGTCATGGCACAATATCAACATATGCCGTACAACATATGGACTTCAGAGAGACATTGGTCGGGTCAGCTCCAGGATAACCACGAGATTTCGATGGGGATGTTCCTAGGCCCGCTCGATCCGATGGAGCTCGAATCCACACTGGATTGTGCAGACGTTCTCACATTTGCAGCTCGCGTCTGCTTTCTGCCATTCCTCCGATCGAAATTTCCTTGCGCGGCATATGAACTATCGAACTGCTTCTCTTACGCATTAGAAAGCTGGGCGCGGGAGATGTGGACTGCCAGATGTAGAGATGAGACCTTGACAGCAGAGCTCGTCCCGCTTTGCGATCGTCGAGCCACTCTGCTGTTTTTGCTCACCAGTCTGGCCGCATCTGCGAATGACGACTACCACCGTGTTATACAAGAAATTGCCGATAAGTTCTTACGCGACCTTGCGCGCTTAGAGTTGGGAATCGATCTTAGCGTCCTGCTAGCCGCCCTCCTTCTGCACGCGCCTGATCCACTTCTGTTAGTGGAACTTTCCCTGTTCCAAGCATACGATGTTAATCACATCTCGCGGATCCTGTGCAAAGATGAAGATATACAGAATCAGATCTTGGGATACCAGCTCCGCAACATTTTTGTTACGGCCCCGAAAACTATCACTCCACCGGAGTCGCCAACGTGGGACTTCATCCCCAACATTTCATGGCCCGAGTCGACCAACATCATACGAAAGGATAGAACAAACAACAAGGCAATAGTTCGATTGGCGAGCGAATCAACTAGAGCCAGACAAACAAGCCGCATATCACCATCGAACCGCTCCTCCTCCAAACCACATATCCAAGGTCACATAGGACACTTTCGAGCCCGCGTCAGCACCGGAAAGATACACCTGACGTATGATCAGCAATCGACTACAGAAGTGCATGGGCGATTTGTCCACTCCCAACATGGAGCCACCGTGGACTCCAAGAAAGCGATCGATCGCAGCCTCAACAATGTTCTGCCAGTCAAGAATGATGGCGCCGCAAACCTGATAACCACCTTGGGTCAGCTTCATCAAAGACTTGTTCGCGAAGCAGTCGAGCGCTCTTCGATGACTGGCTGAGCCATCATGCGGTCATTGTTCATTCGTAGCTCACACAATTTGAAAATGTGTTCCGTGGTACAACTTCTGTGTCAAGCATGCGACCGACACATCTACGTCGTAGATACAGCATGACATTCGCCATCGTGTAATACTTCTAGTCACATCCTAGACTGCAGTTCCGACGCTCCTCGCATATTCCTGCACCTCTGCCGAGCGGCTGGGATACTGCGACTCCGCATCAACATCCACAGTCGTAGTGACCAGCACTTCGATCCTCGTCGACCCCTTACTATCCTGGCTGTCCTCACTCAGCCTGTAGAACTTACCCGTCCCTATACCAGAGAGAGACTGCAAGTGCACATCGTCTCGAGTGCCTATATTGGTCGTCTTAGTGGTCTGCGACTTTCCCGGCTGATTCGTAGTCTTCGTATGCGTAAGGAAGGCTTGGAGATGAAGGGCTTTGGCGAACATTCGGAAGAGGGGCTTGAAAGAGAGGGCGCAGGCGCTGAGGAGGTACATTCCAGGTTCGATTATGGTCCAGTTGATCAGGGCGACGTGGTTCCCTGGATTGAGTGTTAGCTGTGCGGCGTGAGTTGCGGAAGATGGACGCGTACAGGTGCTGTCATCTAGCGGTCCAGCTGCTGCAAGTGTCTTTGCGAAGACCACCGTACGGACGATTGATGCCACGATGCCTCTGGTTATGGGTCAGCTTCTGGTTGTGGTGGCCAGGGTGAGAAACATACACGCTGCCCGTCAAGAATATTAACAGTAGCCCCACACGGCGACCTTTGCTGATCTTCAGTCCCCAGACTGTCCTCAGCGGCAGTACCAGCACTGCCAAGTCGGTGAAGATATTGGGTACACTTGAACTGTTCGCATAGGCTTGTACATCGAAGCACCTTCCGTTGGCGATTGTCTTATCCCAGTTGAATGCGAAGGGCATGCACTGAAACATTACTGCTATCGTGTACCCAAGCCAGGTTGCGAAGATGAAAGTGATGAGTACTTTTGCTGCCATGCGCTCATACTTGTTGGTCAAAATGTGTAAATAGAGTAGTACGACAAGCAGCTTGGGAAATGCGACGGCTGCAGGATGCAGGACTTCGGAT
This sequence comes from Phaeosphaeria sp. A1 3.1a, assembly GCA_003501895.1. Lineage (NCBI taxonomy): Eukaryota > Fungi > Ascomycota > Dothideomycetes > Pleosporales > Phaeosphaeriaceae > Phaeosphaeria > Phaeosphaeria sp. A1 3.1a. Next base: position 114,173 of record QVXC01000034.1, read on the forward strand.
ATCATGATGCCTTTGAAATGCTCAGATATTTTTGCCGGGTCGACCGTAACGATATATGCCAAGTGTCGTCCCGTGTAGGCGCTCCTAACCATATCTGTGTTCTTATGAGTACTAGCAATGCCAAATACTAGAAGGCGTGGTTACATATGCCATTGATACACAGACCTATCTCAGCCAGCCAAGCGAATGGAATGATGACGTCCTGGATATTGAAAGATGTGCTCGTAAGGTACCGTGCGTAAAATCGGAGACCGACGAATATCGTGCTCAAGATAATCATTACTGACGCCGTAGCAAGGAGCGAAGGACCTCTGTCCTCGTCAAGAAAAGCCTGTACATCCATGACTCGTTGAGCTCGTAGAAACAGAAAAAAAAAACGGGACTTAGGGAAGACTGCCAGAGCCAGCTACCAGAGCCATGTAGAAGGAGGCGAACGACGCACAGTGTAGGAACGAACGACTTGGGGATCTTCGAGAAGGAGTGCGGTAGGGTGGATCCCACTTGTCAAATACCAAACCAGCCACCAGCAGCAACCCTGTGGAGGGGTTAAAACATCACACTGCATAGGGCGATCGAGTCTGCTAGTCCGCTCTGCGCGTCGCGGATGATGCCGCGCTCTGCGCAGTCGTGCGCGCTTTCAAGAAACGTCGACTACTTCTAGAAAGGTAGTGTGATTGATGCGCGGATCCTTAATCGTGCAGATATTACCTTGCAAGTCCAGTAGAATTATACGCGAACCGAGCGCGGCTTATAGTTCCCGAGTGGAGGTGCCATGTACTTGCCCTCGCGTTCGAGCATGCGGAGGAAGCGTTCCTGGGGTATATGTGGGTCGGCTATGTCGCGTAAGCTAGTTCTGCACGTGCGAGGAAGTCGAAGTGTTTGAGATGTGAGGGCAGGGTTGACATCATGATCTTCGAGGCGGCATGTCCTTTACTCCTGGGTAATTAGAGTAAATTCTGGGAATTTCTGTCATGAAGTCTTCATTAGCGGGTCGATGAACAGTTCGCATGAAAATGCGGATTATCGTCTTTGGGGGTCTTGAAGCACATCTGGCAGCGGTTCCTTCAATGTTCAACGACACTTGCTCGGAGGAGGTCCCTTGAAAGCGCGTCAAGGCCTGACAGACAAGGCTGGAAAAGGCGACTTCGAAACCATGGCCACGCATCAACATGTATCGGATCCTTCGTTCGCGTGCTGTGATGTTCCATGGCGAACAGAGGCGAGCATGTCTGTTTTTAGTTCAGGAACAGCGATTTGCAACAATTTCAGTAGCTGGAATGACGAAAATGGTGATGGCCAGGGATTGAGCTGCATCGGAAATCTGAGATGAGGTTTTGCGATGTTTGCACAATCTCGCGGCTAAGCTGATGCATGAAGATGGAGGGAAGGTGAGACACAGGGAGTGGGCACCAACAGCGCACGTGCCACGACGCTGGACATTCAATGTTCAGCTTCGAGTGACGACTGCAAGTCGCATTTGGCGTCCGAACCTCTTGCCTCCTAATCGAATGGACAAGTTCAATGTTAATACGAGAGGCTGAACCAAGACACAACACGACGTCTCAAGTGATGACGCGCAGCCATTCATCAGCAAGACCCCTATCACAACCACTTGCATTTGACCACAGCTCAGTGCGCCATCGTCTTTCATTCCACTGGCACGACGAGATCTGTATCGTGGTCGAACGCCATCTGCCTGCACTCCGCACCACTGTCGCCTCTTCTTGCAGGCACAGCAGGCTCGCATCCCATTGGACAGGGCAGAAAACTAGTCTGTCCAATCAGATCCCATCACTGCTATGCTGTGCATTTTATATCTCCGACGCGACTACCCCCCTTTCCATCTCTTTCCTAGCGTCATTCTCCTCTCAGTCGTATCTTCATCAACTACTGGTACCAAGACAATTTGACACGGCTCCGTAAATTTCGCTTCTCAACCCCCGGACCATCACGACCCAGCACCCTCTCAGCCAACAAATGGCGTGAGGCGCAAGAATGCCCAGATATAGTGGGAGCAATTGCAGCGATGTGCTGGCTGTGGCGTAATTGCGTCCGCTGATATTGAGGCAAATGGTCTCGGTCGTCTTGCTTCTTTAGCTCTGGCTGTCTGTGGGCGAGCTAGAACGTTGAGATGGGACCTGGGTCGCACGATGGAATGTGCACTTGTTGTGTTGTGCAATGGCTGGTGAAAGGAGGCAAAGGGATATATGGATACGACTTGTCTTTGTTGTTTGCTGATCTGGTCAAGTCCCTTTCTTCGTTGGTATTTTGAGCGACATTACACGGCAGGAGTTTTGGAACACCAACGTTCTGGGATTGTGACACCTTCATGTTCAGCAACACCGTCGTTTTCAAAGGAAGTTTGGAAGATCTCTTTTACTCTTGAATTGGCATCGCATTCGAACAACGCCCTCCGTCCGCGTCGATCAGCCGTCATTGAATCTGGAAACCGTTTCCACGAGAAGCCACAATATATATACCACGGAAAAGGTCGCTTTCTTAGAACTCTCAAAGAGACTTACACGAAGACTTCAGCGACAACAACAACAATAACGACAACACTCGCCTAATCAACACCCAAAATGTTCACAACACTCTTCCTCCCCTTCCTCCACGCCATACCGACCTCCCCACCACCCACCACCCTCCAAAAGCGCTGCACCAACGCCCTCCAGAACCCCTCCTTCGAATCCGGCCTCTCCCCCTGGCTCGACATGGCCTTCGGCTCCTGGGCCCAGCGCGGTGTCTACACATCCAGTGAGGGCGGCCACTCGGGGCGCAACTTCTACTTCGCGCGCTCCAACGCCACCGTTGCCGACGCCACACTCACGCTCTCGCAATCCGAGGTCAAGATACAGGCGGGCAGTACGGTGGATTGCGCCGTGTGGGTGTCGAGCAATAGGCCGGGGAATGTGGGGAATACGAGAGTTGAGGTTTTCGTGGATGAGAGGACGTGTGGGAGTGCACAGTATTTGGGGACGAATGGGTGGGTGAGGGTTGGGGGGAGTATGGTTGTGAGTGGGAGTGAGATGCATACGTTTTCGGTTGTTGTTACGAGTGGGGAGACGGGTGAAGAGGGAGGGCAGGTGTGGATTGACGATGCTGCTGTTGGTGCGGGGTGTTGAAAAGAGAACGAGCTGGAAGAGTATGGAAGATGCTAATAGGAGACAAGGATAGGAAGAAGCTGTTCAACATCACATTGCGCAAAGGGGATGGCGTCTGGTGATACACCGTTTCGTGGATGAACAACTCACTCAGGAGTCCTAACAAGCATTGTAGTCATGCAGCAGTCTCGTCATGGCCTACTAAGGTACTATAGGGCTTTGCATTGACTGTTGATACTTCCCGTCGCTTGCAGATACGTATACTTCGTGCTGCTACAAGGCCGGATGGCTACGAGACGACATAGACGCTGCATCACTGGATACTGTCCCCCTTCATACGAAAGAAGATTGATGCGAAAGAACGAGGAGAAACATGTACAACACTACATCATTATGCGCGGATAGACAAAAACACGATTTTCAACCCCCAATTCTAGTTTTTCATTTCAATCATCTACTGTTCATACAAGATCGTGAAGCATACAATACGCCTTATCTAATGCGCAACGGGAGAAAACAAAAACAAAAATTCCACGCCATGCATACATGCAAGCAACGCCATCAAATGCAGACACCAACCCTACACACCTCATTACCAGTCCTGTGACTCTTCAAGCATCAAACACCCTCGCCTTCTGCGCCATATCATGCCTCACCACAGTCCTCACATCATTCTTCCTGGCGGCACTGACCATGCTCGGCGTGATGCCCCTCACTGCCACACTACCCGTCCCGTACTTGACCTCATCAAACAATCCATCATACTGTCCCTGCGTGACAGAGTCCTTGCGCGACTTATGCTTGATAGGCTTGACGGTGCTCGTCTCGCTCGGCTCCGACACCACCGACGGGCGATGATGGCGACGACGCGACTTGCTTTCCGAGGAGTGGTGGGAAGCGGATTCGTCGTCGGAGTCGTTGCGCGACGACTTGTGGGAGGAGCGGTGCGAGCGGTGAGACGACGAGTGCTTGGAAGCGGAGCTGTGTTTGCTGATGACGGAGCCGTCCGAGTGCTTCTTGCGGTGGCTGCGGTGGCTGCGGCGCGTGGAGGAGCCGATTTGAGAGATGCTGTCGCTGGGGACGACGGTGTCCATGTCGTCTTCGGTGACTTCTTCGATGTCGAGGTCGTCGATGAAGTCGTCGTCGTCCTTGGACTTGTTGTCGCGGCCGAGAATGCTGCTAACGATGGAAGAGGCCTTGGACTGGATCTTGGAGGGAGCCTTGGACGCTGGAGGAGGGGATGGAGATGACTCAACCGCGTCGGTGTGGTGGCTTCGGCTATGCTTGGAGCGAGAAGTGTGTCTTGATGTCTCGGTGTGCGATGACCTGGCCTTGGACCTGCTTGAGTGATGCGAGTGCACACTGCCCTCACTCACACGGCGCGGTACATGGTCGGGGACAAAGGACGAAATGAGCGTGCTGGGTGCGGCACTGTGAGCAACACTCTGAGCCTTGGAGACAACACTTTCCGGCTTCGAGCGGGAGGCTAGACTTCGTGCATTCTCAATCGTCCTCAGCTCAGGGCTGGTGACGGAACGGGCAACACTGTACTTGGACCGCGCCTGGGAGGGAGCAACCGATGCAGCAGGCACATACTCAAGAGCCAAGGGTGCAGCTGTTTTAGCCTTGGAGACTTGAGAAGCCGAGTAGTAGGTAGACGGCGCAGGCTCAACTTGTCGAGCGCCACTGTACACACTACGAGGTTGAGGTGGCTTAGAAGAGTGATATGACTGAGCATCAAGCTGCTTCGGCGCGGAGTAGACGTCGTATAGTGGTGGCGTCGACGAATGGTACGACTGAGCATCGATCTGCCGTTGACCACCGTAGACACTGCGCGGCGGTGTAGCCGTATGATGCGACTGGGCATCAATGTTGCGGTGTACTGACTCCGGAGCGGTGTCGTTGGTGGGTTGTGGGGCCGGCAAGGATAGCTTTGGTTGGGACGAGGCCCCTGCGAGGTGGCTCGCAGCCGTCTTGACGATGTTCTTCGCGTCCATGAAGGCGCTGAAGTCGGCCTCTTTCTTCGCGCTATCCTGCTCGCTCCTGACCATTGCATAAGCGACGGCGGCACCGGCCGCAGCGCCCAGGAGGGTCCCAATGATCTTCTTTGCGGCTCCGTCGCCGGCATCCGAGGCTGGTGTCGCCTGCGGAACGATGGGTTCAGAGACGCTTCTAGATATGCTAGCTGCGGTTGGGGCTTTCGAGACCACCGTTGGGGCCTTGGAGGCGACTTCGGTCGGTGCTGGTTTCGCTGTGCGCGCGCTGACAACACTTCTGTCATCGTGGTAGCTTTCGTAGACACTCCTTTGCCACGTGATGACTCTGGAGTGCTCGATTACTGTTCCATCGTGCATAACATCGGGCCTGTTCCTGAACACAACTTCGATGCTGTTTCCATCCAAGTCGAGAACGGCAGCATTGAAGCTGTCCTCATCGCCGCATCGAGCTGCAGGCGCACCATTGGGGCGGCCTCCAGCGGTCAAGGCCGCGGTGTAGAAGTCTCGAACAGCAGTCCTACTAGGAGCGGTGAAAGCGATGTGCGCAGCTCCGGCCTTGATACTGTGCTCGTTGTTAGCTGCGGTGTCCCTGCGGATGATCAACGGTAATCCTTACCCAGGCGTTTCTTGGCAGAGAAAGAAGTCTGCATCTCGAATACCAAACCCAACCTGGTTTCCCGACTGTCCAATGTAGCGGTAGCCAAGTGGCTGTAGAGCAGAGAGAAAGAATGACGATGAAGTTGGAAGATGCGAAACTGTGAGGCCGATGTGGGATACGGGCATTATGCGAGTAGCGGTGAGCCACGAAAAGAACGAGAATTCAAAGACGAGCGAGATCGAGAAACGAAGGAACTAAATAACGACAGTCTGTGTATCAAACACAGCAGACACGAGCGGTTCGGGGGATGGACAGAGTAGGACAGAGTGCAGGACCCAAAGTAGCGGGAGCACATGGAGGTTTATATCTGAGATCCATCTGGGCTGGACCATCTCGATGCATCGTGAACAGTTTAGCAGGGCGTCGGATACCGTTGGGGGAAAGTACTCACTAGTACGCCCCACAGATGCAGTTGGCTATCAAGGAGGTCGCTGTCATGTTGTCCCTTGAGCTGCCACATGTCCTGCGTCTGCAGCTAACGTAGTAGGCTTGTAAGCGAGTGATGAAAGACCTTTATTGGATCCAAGATGCGGGCCGCGCCCCGCGAAGCAAAAGCGTAAACACGCCTCATTACACACAGCAATTAGAAGAGACCTCGTCCTTGCTCTGCTCGTGCTCTGACCGTGCGTACCCGACTTATTCCCTACGGTCTGTAAGCGCCAACTGTCGCCGCACAGCACAATTCGAGAGGCGTGACGTCCACCGTAATTTGGCCCCTCTATCGGGCGTCGGAAAGTGAGGCCAGCAATGTGGGTAACTCCACCCTGCCTGTACCATGGACTCGACGGAATCGTGCAATTGTTCTTCAATCGCCTTTTTGTTCCTTTTTCCACATGCTGGGAGATCTGCGGCGGCTCTATCCGTTGACGCTCTCCCGCCGCATGCGCAATACCGTGGCACGCGACAATTTTACATCCTTGACCCCTCAAGATGACTGTACTGGATACACTGAAAGAATCCTGTACGGGAACACGCAAAAAGTGCAACAGAGAGGATGACCGAGCATTCGCCTTCTAATTCGTTGTTCTATTTACGCTGACATAAATGGTGCTTGCATGTGCCAAAGACATATTTTTGAGAGCCGCGATTATCTATCGCGGGGCTGCGAGATGACGAGGAATGACCAACTGGGACAAAGCTAAACCAGGGCCAAGAGCCCCAGCCACTAAAGCAAAGACACCTACGCTTTTGCGCATGAACAGCACGCAGGGCCGTAATGCGGGAACAAGGAAAACAGGATTTTGCAGGGCAGGTTGAAATGCCCCACGTGTTCTTCAGAGAAGAAGGATGTTTGGACGTTGAGCCAGAGTATTGTTTTGTTGTAAAAAAACCTCAAGCAGACGCTCAAAATCAGATGCGGTTGCGCACAGGCTGTCGATGTTGTGATCTAAGCCAAGATGCGTGTCCCGCTGCCTATAAAGGTCCTGTTTCGCTGTCCTCCTCTTGAGTATGGCCAGGTCGGGCCAATAGTCGCGCGGTGGTGACTAAGAGGCGAGTCTGATGTGCGCAGATGGCACCGAGGGTTGGTCAATGGTGGACTAGTAGATTGCCCACACGTCCTCGGCGGCGTGGCAGAACTTGCTGCATGCAACGCTGGCACTGAGGTTGAAGTTGCTGATGGCGATGCTGTCATCCTTGATATGATCAGCAAAGTCATCGTTGCCTTTTGCCATGGCTCCGACGAAGACTGCTATGCTCTCGTTCTGGTTCAGGCCCGCAATGTAGTCGCTCACGCGCACAACTTCTGAATCGAAGCTGAGCGTGATCTTGCGGCAATTAGGTGGCAGGTGGTCAGTGATGGGGTTCTTGATGACCTCGATGAGCTTCTCCTGAGATGCCGTGGAACGGATCTGGTGGCGATGGAGTAGTTGAACCATGAGACCAGCGAAGCGCTTGAAAGTTCGAGGAATGCGGACGGTTGGGCTCACCCGGATAAGCACGTTCTTGGAGGTTTGGATGTAGATCTGGAGCTTGCCCGCCTTGTTGATGGGCGAATCAAGGAGCGTGAGGAGGCACTGGATGCCACGTTAGTCGAGCTGGCAGCGATAGCTGCAGTCCCCGCGCTATGTGTACGCACCTGATGGGTGATGTCTGGGCGGGCTTCGCTGATATCGCGGCCCATCTTTCGCATTACACCGATGTGATCATCGCTGTTGAGGAGGTTGTACTTGTCCTCACGCGCGCCAGGCCCACGGCCGGAACCGTGTGAGGCCTTGTATGTCTCGAGGGTGGCATTGCACAGCACGACGATCAGTCGTTGTGTGTCTTTGTCGTTGGTGGGGATAGGCGCGTGCTGTTCTGCAACCAGCTTGGGGAGCTCTGGGGGCGGCATTGATTGTGTTCCTGAAGTTCGGCGAATTCTGTCAGCGCCGGGCCTTTATATATGTATGTACGTGTACACGGATATGCATCTTGTCACGCGAACGGGCGGCGACATACTTGCGCGCTTCTTGCCCCGCTCAGGCGAGTCTCGGGAGGTTGGTCGCTGCTGCTCTGTAGGCGAATCTGCTTTGAGCGGACCAGGCATTTTGGGATGAATTGAGGCAGTAATACCAGCTAGAGTAGTGCGAATCTTCTCTTCCGTCCTCTGCTGCTACACCGGGTCGTTGCTGCGGGGTAGCTGTGTGTCGTTGCAAAATGCACCTAGAGTTAAGAGGAATCGTATTATGATACACACCAATGTCGATATATGCTGTTTTGCTGAGTGTCGATGGATCCACTTGGGATGGAAGGTGGGCTATATGCGTGAGAAGCCAACTGTCGGTGAACTTTGGAAGGGTTTTTCGCAGCCAATAGTCACGATGCCAAGCCAGGCGAACGCGGAACTTACGTGAGCCCCGACCGCAGCCGAATCACGTGTGTGCCTTTATTCCTTGCTGGTGAAAAAACGCCGTACTCGGGGTTATATCGTGATGACAAGTTGGATTCGCCGATGATGACTGCAGCTTCGGTCAATTCTCACATCGCGCTGCTAGACACCATACTCGGGGCCGGTTCCGCGGTCTGTTATTCGGCGCACCGAGGCACCCGCCGACTGCACTCGTAGAACTACTCCGTGCTACGCAGTACTTCGTACGTCAAGCCGGGAGACTGTCAGCACATAATTGCCATCTTCCGCACCGAGTATACGTAGTGCGAACATATGCTCATGTGCGCGACCCTTGCAAGGAGGCTCTGACGGCACCGATGGGTGTCTCATGTGCTCCCCCTGTGCGCCCCTCGACTTCGAAACGCAGGCACCGCTGGCTAGGCTATTGTAGGCCGTAACGGCTCCCTGCGCCCTGTGTATGGCTTGCTCGAGAAACATCATGCCGTCTGCAAAAAAATCAGGTGGTTACGAAACGGTCTAGGTTTGGCGGAAGCGCTGCCTGTGCGGCGCTTGCATTGGCACTTGGAGAAATACCTGCCCACTCATGCCTCTTCCCTCCGCAACTGCCTCCCAACACTCACTTTCGCGTCCATCTCCCCCGTTTTTGCCGCTTCGACAGCGTTTACAATTTACACTTCTTGTAATATCGACAGCCGGCTGTCTCCCCATTTTCACCTTCTTTGCTCGACATTCCGAAGCGCGCCCCATCGCATCTTCCCAGGGCCTTTCCTTTCGCCAATCAAAAACAACCAGCCACATCCACAATGGCTTTCGAATGGCTTGCACCAATTCTTACGCCCACTGCACTTCGCTCGGTCCAAGCAGATGGCCGGCCAGTCATCACATTGTTCCTGGTCCTTTTCAGTCTCATCGCCTTCGGTGTAGTGATATGGTACATCCACTTCGAAACCTCCAAGGCGTACCCCAAGAAGGTTGATCCCAAGGCGAAGAAGACTGGCTTGCTTGGTTTCCTGAAGAAATAAAGAAATGGCTGCATATCAATAGGACACTTCTACCATGGGCTCCTCTGCACTTCTCAACGATACCCACCACCCCGACCGCGTTGCAAACACATTTCCAATAGACGACACATCGCCCATCAATCTGAACGCCTGGTCAGATGCGATTGGACGATTGAAACCGGATTCGATTCACGTCCTCCGTATCCATCAAAATCGGCGTCGACTTCACGAGAGAGCAAGGAAAGCCTTCAGCACCATGTACCTTAATAATTTGGCAGACACTGCTTATGGAAGGCAAGCTCAGTGGATGGCATGTTGCGCTATCAAACATTCGATTTATCAGTAAATATATTCGCATAAGCGCTACTACTTTTCAGAGTGTGTTCCGAAGCACGTCGGGTATTGTGATGTTCATCGGGTCCTGAAGTACTGCCTCTTTGCGCATACGAGCGAAAATGCACGGGTGCTGTGCAGGGGTCGTTCTGGTGTCATTTTCAAGTTCTGGTCTCGTTTATAAGCACAACTGGAGACATATCGAGATGCCATTGGATCAACAAGATATCGTTGCTCATGTAGTGTAATTGTACAGCACCCCTGTATTTTCGCTCGTATGCGTACAGAGGCAGGACAATGACGTGAGCCCAGATCATCATTTGCTGCTTCCCTCCGTAAACAACGACTGAATCCGGGGCATTATACGAAGGAAGCACCAGTGAGGCACGAATAAATATTGTCGAAGTATCGCACGATCTCTCTCATTGCACGTTGCTAAACCCCACGCTCTTCGTTAGCCTAGCGTGAACAACAATCTCCAAACATCATGGCATCCTCAGAATCTACACTACCTTTGAAGGGCAAGATCGCTATAGTCACAGGCGCCTCTCGGGGTATCGGAGCTGGACTAGCCCTAGAACTCGCACGAAGGGGAGCCAAAGTGGGTCGAACAGTTCTCACGGTCCCATATCAACCTGACAGAAACACCAGGTCACACTCGCCTACATGTCTCCCAGAAGTGGGGAACTCGCACAGAAAGTTGCAGACGACATCAAAGCCCTCAATAACGGCAGCGACGCGATAATTGTCCAGGCCGACCTCTCCCAAGTCGACTCACCAGAGACGGTAGTAGCTGCCACCGTTGAAGCTTTCGGTGACGGCATCGACATTCTGGTCAACAATGCCGGCGTCCTCGCTGCCAATCCAATTGCCGAAACCACAGCGGAGAGTTATGCAGCCGTATTTGACATCAACGTCCGGGCCCCGCTCCTCATGGTGAAGGCCGTAGTACCTCACCTTCGAGCTCCAGGTCGAATCATCAACATGTCCAGCGTCGCATCACGCTTTGGGCACCCACAGTTCTCGCTCTACGCCGCTTCAAAGTGTGCCCTTGAAGGAATCACGCGGAGCTTGGCTCGTGAACTGGGCGGCAAAGGAACGACAGTAAATGCTGTATCTCCGGGCCCTACTGAGTCGGACATGCTCGATGAGGCGCCGAAGGATATTATCGAAACCCTGATAAAGAACACGCCCGTGCAGAATCGTGTGGGTACTGTGGATGACATTGCTCGGGTTGTGGCGTTCCTGGCCAGTGAGGATGGAAAATGGATCTCGGGTCAAACAATCAGTGCAAGTGGTGGTAACATGATGCTCTGAGATGTGGCTGCATGGCGTTGTCAGTGTTTTATCTCGGTCGTCCGTTTGTGGCGTTGTTTCGATGCCGAGACTTGGGATGTTTGGAGGCTGATGTATGGCATACTCTCACTTGTGACGGAAAGTAACGAGGGGCCATGGCGGCCAATAGGTCATTTTTAGAATATCTGCCCAAACGGAATAGGTGTTGTCGGTCGCTGCGCTACTTCATGACGAGTTCGGATGACGCTCTTGCAGTACTTGAGGCTCTCCGAGCTACTCCAGGGACCCTGGGCACTTTACGTCGTATGTCCTAGCCGGCGGTAAATAGGACAGGATGCCTACACAGTAGCGAGTGCGGCGCGAGGACTGACAAGGGCCTTCTACACAGTGCACCCGTCCGATCGGTTATGCCACTCGGCCCTACGTGAGATGCGTCATTCTACCGCGTATGCGTTCATGTCAGAATTGAGAAGCTAAGAGCAATACAGCCTTGAGACTCTGAGGTCTTCTGCTTGGTGTGATCAACTGCTGGGTATTCGTAGTTCGCCAGCCTCGATCTGCCAAAGAGAGGTAAAGCCGCGGAGGGCGAGGCAGATATTTTGAGTCCACCCTCATCCTTCGACTACAGTTGCTGTCTCGAAGGCCCATCGAACGATTATCGTCAGCCATCGGACGAATTCGGTGCCCACCAAAGCGATGTCTTTGCAAGACTCGGGGTGTGGGCCGAAGTGGGTAGGGTCGGTAGTCAGGCTAGCGCCCATCTCGCGTCTCAGGGGGGCACGTCCAAAACGCTTATGAAACGACTCCCGATGCTCAATGGCATAGCAAAGCTAAATGCCATGCCTACATAGGTTTCAGTAGCTCTGATCTAGCCCCTGCGGACCCATTTTCAGCCTCCTATTGGCTAGCCTGCGGCTCTTTGCCCTTTGCGATACGCGCTCATCAAAGACGCTGTCACAGCCCAGGACAGCGCGTCGAAGAAGTGGTTCGATTCTGCTCGCGGCCGATTCTCCACACGTCTGTCTTCGAGCCGATGCCCACACGCCGCTGACACGATATCCTGCCCATCGTTCGCCCATTCACGCTCCTTTTACATGTGCTTATAGAGTTTGTTTGCCCCTTTGGTCCAGCACTTTCTACCCGTCTTCATGCCGGTGCGTGCTTAGCCGAAGAGCCATCTCTTCTGTACATTCTCTTCTTCCGTGCGGGCACTTTTAGTACGTCTCTTCTCCTCACCTCGCCATCACCGTTGTATTTGCGCACCATGGTGTCGCCACACTCGTCGCTGTCATACTAACATTTCCTTCAACAGTACTTTAGACGTTCTTTCGATTTTATAAATATACTTCGGCCACCTTCAGCTGGTCTGATCTTCTACGGCATCCAGTCTAGGCCCCTCGCCAATATATCAGTCTCTACCAACCATGTCCTACACCAGCAGTCTTACGGGTCGCGAACGATCAAGATGGCCTCCTCTCACGCGCATGCTCATGTCGGGCGAAATGTCTGACGAGCGAGCGCGCGCGTTGACTCGAAAAGAGAAGTTCGATGTTTGGATGGTGAACGAAGGTTATCGAAGATTGTACGCCAGAACAGGATCACTTTGCACGAACACCACTAACACATCATAGCTTTGTCTTCGTCTTCATGATATTGCACGTTTTTGTCTTCACATTCGGCATGATGCATTACTCATTAAAGGTACAGCAAAGTACTCGACTTTGGGAGATCAAGTGCTCACACCTTCTAGGACACCTCCATTGGGTCAAGACAACAGTTCGGCTTCACATTCCCCGTGGCGCGTTCAGCGGCATTAGTACTTCATGTTGACGTAGCGTTCATCCTTTTTCCTGTTTGCAGGAACCTAATTTCCATGGCTCGTCGAACACCCTTGAACGATGTCATTCCTTTCGACAAGAACATCACCTTCCACAAGCTGGTAGCCTGGTCCATTGTCTTCTTCTCCTGGGTCCACACCATTGCGCATTGGAACAATCTTGGACGATTCGCTGCTGGCAACAACCTCGGATTCATGGGTTTCATTCTAGCCAACCTCGCTACTGGACCTGGTTGGAGTGGATATGTCATGCTTATGGCTTTGATGGCAATCGCATTCACGGCAGCGGAGAAGGCTAGACGTGCAAATTTCGAGCGCTTCTGGTACACCCACCACCTCTTCATCGTCTTCTTCATCTTCTGGTCCATCCACGGAGCATTCTGCATGATCAAGCCCGACTTTGCGCCCTTTTGCGACGGTATCGGTGTCTTCTGGGAATACTGGATGTACGGTGGATTTGCGTACCTTGGCGAGCGTATCGCTCGTGAAGTTCGAGGACGACACAAGACCTACATTTCCAAGGTCATTCAGCATCCCAGCAACGTCTGCGAAATTCAAATCAAGAAGGAGCATGCTAAGACCCGTGCTGGACAGGTACGTTCGATTGTAATTGCAGGTTTGTGCTTTACTAACGTGAACAGTACATCTTCATGTGTTGCCCTGAAGTATCGATCTGGCAGTACCACCCCTTCACTCTTACTAGCGCCCCAGAGGAGGATTACATCTCGATTCACATGCGTATGGTCGGAGACTTTACTCGTGCAGTTGGCAAAGCACTTGGCTGCAACATCGAAAAGAAACCGGCCGGAGAGAAGGGCGAAAAGGGTGGCAGCAGTGAGGAGATTGCGCTCCGCCAGATCCTGCCTCGAGTTTACATTGATGGTCCCTTCGGTTCAGCATCTGAGGATGTGTTCAAATTCGAAGTCGCCGTCCTGGTCGGTGCCGGTATTGGTGTCACGCCTTTCGCCTCTATCCTGAAGAGTATCTGGTACCGCATGAACTATCCGCAAGGCCGCACCCGTCTACGAAAGGTGTACTTCTTCTGGATTTGCAGGGATTTCGGATCCTTCGAGTGGTTCCGCTCCCTTTTGCTCGCCATCGAGGCTCAAGATATCGACGACCACATCGAGATCCATACCGTAAGTTAACATTCTCCCATCTTGTACGACGTCCGATTGCTAACATACATTTGCAGTACCTCACAGCCAAGATCAAGGCAGACGACGCAACAAACATCATGATCAACGACGCCAACGCCGAACAGGACGCCATCACCGGTCTGCGCGCACCCACAAACTTCGGTCGACCGAATTGGGACATGATCTTCAAATCCATCCGTAAGATCCACTCACCCGCCGAAGCAGGTGTATTCTTCTGCGGACCCAAGGGTCTGGGATCAACGCTGCACATCAAGTGTAATATGTACTCGCAACCAGGGTTTAATTTCGTGTGGGGGAAGGAGAATTTCTAGTCATGTCAAGGCGAAGAGGAGAAGGAAAAAGACAATGGAAAGAGATGTAGAACAGACGAGTCATCATATTGGAGAGGAAGTATCTTGATTTGGCATACTAGCGTCTTCACTATTCCTACCACACACCACTACACCTACTATTTGTACATAATTGGCACCCTCTCCTTTGCATCATCCTGCATTCTCGATTCCCCAGTTCATCGCAAGTCAGTAGATGGTAGAAAGTAATAACTCCCACCCCAATCCAGCGTCGGCACTGTGTGCGGCTGGCAAAATAGTGCAATGTCAAAGAAAGAATTCCAACGACACCACCAACCATCTCACGTAACCCCAAAGAAAATCCAACACCAGCCCCAACCTGAATTCTAGACCCCCAACACCACCCTTCCGACCAACCCGAAACCAGCCAAGTCCGCAAATGGCCTGATTTTTCTTCCTCGCTGCCTGTGCCTGAAATCCCTGCGGCTGTGCCTCGTCCCAAGGGCCAAAACGCCACATTACCATGCATGAACCACGATCCTTATGTCTCCACACCCCAAACTCCCGCCGTGCCGACGCGCACTCTCCACAGCGGGACTTCGGCACATGATGTGACGCCGCAGGGTCGCAGTTTTTTAAAAAGTCCGCGGACCCAGCCATTTCGTACCCGTTGCGATTCCGATGTGGAGTGTGATGTTTCGAGGGATTTGGAAATTTGGGAAGCCTAACTTACCCAGTAGAGAGTGTTTGGCAACACATAACATGTCAGTGTATCACGAGTGGATGCTCGTGCCGTTGTTTATGCGAAAGACGGCAGGGACGGAGCGTGGGACGCTGGTCAAGCTTTTGGTGTCGCGGAGCCAAGGCGAGATAAGAAGTCTTGAGGTGAAACGGGGATGTGGAATGATGGTGTTCGGGGCGTGTGGTTGGATGGAGGGTGGAGCGAGAGTTTGTTTTTGAGTAGTGCGGAACATGAGGCGAGACGGCGAGACGGCGAGGAGGTGTGGATGGGTTTGTTTGATTCATCGGCATGATGCTGCGACTTGGAGAGGGTGTTTATCGTCATGCCCACGGACGTGACGAGGGCGTAATCGAGAGTCAGAAAAAATGTCATTCGATTGGACCGATGCTACATCGCTCAACACTTCATCTTGATACCCCTCCGCTTCTCGTTCTCCCTCCACTCAAACATGAATTGCGCGCCGGTGAATAGCGCAAAACACGCGGTCCAGAAGAATATCTGCCCATCCCACGTCTTCAATATGCTCATTACCAATCCCTTCAATCCGTCTAGACCCAATGCAAACCCGACTAGGTTGGCGATCATGAGCATCAGAATCTCCCCAACAGCGCCCACTCCACATAGCCAGCGATAGGCGTCTGGGCTGTCCTTCCACTTGCGCGCTGGGAACAAGTAGCTAGCCAGAAACTCAGGCAGCACGAAGAGCGTGACGAGCCAGCCCCACATAAGCAGTCGTAACTGTATGTCGTGCCAGATGGCGATGAACGTGAAGACGACCAGGTAGCTAAAGACTGCTCTTGCCTTTCCCCACATACCAGGAATCGCACTACCACCAAGCGGGATGTATAGGTAGCGCAGACTCCACTTGTTGAAGCTGCGATGCCAGCCGCGCCAGAACTGCATGACGGAGTAATTGTCGCTCATGCAGCGGACCATGTTCTCGGGAGGATCTATGCCATCCAGCAGAGCCCAGAGGCGGAAGAAGCGCCATGGGATGAGTAGCTTGAGCCAGATGTGCTTGAGATTGAAGAAGCCCATCATACTGAGCTGTGCGGGTGTGTATTGCGACCAGTCCGGCTTGACGTGGAAGATGGCCACCATGTACAAGTAGTGGATAATGACCTCCATGGTAAGTAAAACAATGATGAAGCGGACAGCGTACATGATGGTGCGCTTCGTGGTGATGCTGTGTGGGCGATACCGTTGCTGGGAGATCCAGTCGTTGAATGTGACGATTGGGCCAGCGAGATAGAGGGGTGAGTACATGGTGTAAGCAAAGTAGTTGCGGAATGTGAAATCGCTTGGCTTTGCTGAGATGGTGACTCGATCGCGCTCGGACAGGTTGGAGGGGTCGAGCTGCTTCTTCTTGATGTTATTAGCTTGACCATGAGTGTATCTGGAGGCTTGTGGTACCTCAAGTGAATTACTAGCTCGGGAGTTGAAGCTCCAGTAGTGGTCGAGGTTGAAGCTGACAAGACGTAGAATGGTGAATTTGAACAAGACCTCCCATCGTGACATGAGCCCGCCGTAGCTGTCCAGGACATGGCCAAAATTCGTTGCTGCCTGACCCTTCTCGTCTACAGATGAAGGCAGGAGGAGGCTAAAGATGGAGGCATAGGAGTACCCTTTGCTGAACTCATTGGCGAATAATGTTCCCAGCGCGAAGACCCAAGTGGCAGCAGGTACATATGATCTTTGGAGCTTTGTTGCGATGCAGTAATTGGCGTACAGAATAGCCACAATCTTGAACGTCGAGAAGCCATGCAGAGCAGTCAGGAAGATGCTAGCAAACAAGACATCGTACGATACACGCTGATTGAGACGAGCGTCGGCTGCAGCTGAAGGAGTCAGACCCATGGTGAGGCCGCTGTTTCCTACTGGTCGTGTTTGAGTATATGTGCCAGTTCTCCAGAAGCCATCGTACGCTTTCCTGAGTAGTGGATGCAACAGGACGATGACGAACAGAGCAGGTATGTTCTGTCGAAAGCTAGCGTACTGAGTATCGACATTGTCCTAAGTTTGTCAATATGCTTACAGGCACATTGTCCAGATAGCTACATACCACTTTCCGACCTGGTATCCATCCATCTTTTAGCAAGTGCGAGTACTGTGAATACGTCGGATGCGATTCCCTAGACGCTGTCCGCGTCAAATAAACCATCATGAAGATGGAGAACGATATGGACACGTAGTAGACGTAGAACTCGGCCGTGTTCCATCTTGGTGGCTGGACATTGACTCCTGCACCCCTACTCTTGCCCTTTTCATTTCCTGTGGGCAGTGGACCTGCTGGATCGAGCTCTGCGTCTTTCAAGGCCTCTTTAGGGGTCGCGGTAGCTGGTACGACGAAGCGAGTGTCGAGGGTGTCGAGCGAGTACAATTGGCGGAAGAATCGGAGAGCCATGTTGGTTCCTGTGCTATCTCTTCATGTCTTGGCACAAACAGCACCGATGGGGTATGTGTGAAGGTGTGGGTTATAGCAGCGCGAGGGGCTGATGCGGAGTGAAGTGGAAGCTCGACGCGACGGCAACTTTTGGGTTTCGCGATGCGACAGCTTCCCATCAACACCAACGCCAGGCGTCACGCAACCAGACCCCGCAGCACCCTATCACGACCGCTACACGTGTCAATTGACGCATTCGTACTGGCAATATCGATCACGAACGTGCGCGCACCGCGATAGGCCCCCGCGATGAACATCCCGAACTCGTCGTCTGCGCCTGCAGCAGGCGAGTACGCTGGAGGTATGTACAGACCCATGAAGCTTCGCACCACGCAAATACTAACATCAAGTTATAGATGAGGTGTCCGCGATCGTTCTCGACCCTGGCTACTGGACCACCCGCGCCGGTTTTGCGGGAGAAGATGTCCCCAAATCTGTTTGCCCTTCCTTCTATGGCCAGAAAGACACCGACTCAGGCGCCCACTACGCATTCGGTGAGAATGCGATACACAATCCACTCGGCGACCTGAACATCAAGAATTACTGGGGGTCAGACGGCATCGTCGAGGATTGGGATACTGCTGCCAAGCTATGGGAGTATGCCATCACGAACAGGCTCACAGGCGCAAAAGCCACCGACCCCAGCAAGAACGGGCTCAACGATGGCAATGACCCCAATGGCGAGCAGATGGATGTAGACATGGACGCGCTCGAGAACAACGAGAAGCCGCTAGAAGAGAGCCCGTTGCTCGTCACAGAACCCGGCTGGAACAGCGCAAAAGCGCGAGAAAAGTACATCGAGATCGCCATGGAAGACTGGGGTGCGCCGGCTTTCTTCCTCCAGAAGACCGGTGTCCTCGCTGCCTTCGCCTCAGGCAAAGCATCTGGTATCATCATCGATGTCGGTGCATCACACACCTCCGTTACCCCAGTGCTTGACGGCATGGTGCTGCGCAAGGGCGTCCAAAAGTCACCGCTCGCTGGCAACTTTGTATCTTCGCAGATTCGCCAGATCTTCAAGCAATCGAGCCCCGAGATCCCACTCACGCCGCACTACATGGTCAAGTCCAAAACGCAGGTCGACGCCGGCACAACCGCACAAGCTACCTACAAGAGCTTCGCCACACCTCCCCCCGACTCATTCCGCTTGAACGAAGAAGAGCGCGTCCTGACCGAATTCAAAGAGTCCGTCGTCGAAGTCTGGCCCGGCCCCGGCCGCTTCGGCAACGGCAACAACGAGGAAATCGCCAAGAACGCTCCAGGTCGCCCCTTCGAGATGCCCGATGGCTGGAACCAAGTCTTTGGCGCCGACCGCTTCCGCGCCGCCGAAGGCCTCTTCGACGCCTCTGCCGCCCTCACATCCGAGACCTCGCCGCGCCCCAAGGACGAGCACACGATCCCCCGCCTTCTCCAGGCCGCCGTGCAGCAAGTCGACGCGGATCAGCGCCCTACGCTGCTGAGCAACATCGTGGTTACGGGCGGCTCCACGCTGCTGTACAAGTTCAACGATAGGCTGAACGCAGAGATCAATAGCATCTATCCCAGCACACGCAACAAGCTCATCGCGCCGGGAAGCGTGGTGGAGCGCAAGTATGCGGCGTGGATTGGAGGAAGTATCTTGGCGAGTTTGGGCAGCTTTCATCAACTCTGGATCAGTAGGAAGGAGTATGAAGAGCATGGGGCTGGTATTGTGGAGAAGAGGTGTAGGTAGAGTTGATGCGCGTGTGGCAGTGTGAGCTATTGCGATGAACGGAGCGTGCAAAGGCGTACGGTAAAAGCTGGGGTCTGTTTGGGTAGAAGCCAATATGGATAGTAATCAATGCTTCAACATGAGTGCAGCTTTTATTCGAGGATCTTTCAAGTACGTGTCATAATCGTGGTCGTAATGCTTCTATCTTTCCAGCCTCTGTGTCTGGCTTATAGTACACGTCTCTCCGCCTCCCCCGCTCAGCTCTATGAGTCCACCTCCATATTCTCGCCCGTCGCCGTGACGTCGTCATCCTTCAGCTCATGCACCGACACGTACTTGCTGATCTCCTCCTTGGTGATGATCTTCTCGTTCAGCACCGCGGTCGTGCCCTTCTCGAACTTGTAGTTCCGCTGCTTGGCCCCCCTCTGGTTGGGCGTCCTGTAGTTCCTCATCAACGTCGTCTTCTCCTCTGTGATGACCGCCACATCGACATTGCTACCCGAGCCCAGATCGTTCCAGATACCAGCCTCGATCGCATTCGCGCACAGCGTCACGGCCTCCTCCCGCGACAGCTCGGGCTTCCACTGCGTCTCGAAGACGGACATGGCGGCGAGCGATCCAGAGCCCATGGTCACGTAGGGCAGCTTGTCGGTGGAGCCGTGGGCGTGGACGGTGAAGAGATGCGAGCCCGTGGGGTCGACGCCGGCGATGACGAGGTATGCGCCAATGTGGCCCTGGTGGCGGAACAGGTGCTGCTTGAGCATGGTCATGCATGTCACGACGCGGGGCTTGCGGCCGGTGGAGAGGGCGTGCAGTTCGAGGTTCGAGGAGATGATGGCGGTGGTGAACTCGGTGTCGGCGGCGGTTCCGGCTCCGGCGCACCAGATGTGAGGCGAGATGTAGTGCAGCTTCTCGCAGTTCTGGAGAGCTTGTTAGTGTCGTGCATCGTGGAGCTTGGGGTAGCTCGAGTGTGAGGGGAGTCGTAGTCGTACCTTGTCAGCAACTATGGGACCGCTGGTGGCTCGTGTGTCGGCTGCAATCACTACGCCGCCGTTGAAGAGGCATCCGACAATGGTGGTTCCGGTGCTGGTAGCTTTTGGCAGCGGGATGCCTTGGGCGTGGAGGGCCGCATTGCGGTTGTGGTTGGAGAAGTCGAAGCCGCCCATGATTGTGTGTCTGGGTGTCTTTGTCTGTGTCCTTGGGGTATTGAAAGTGAATTACAGCTGGCGGCCGGGTATCTTGGAGCTTGAGCGGCGGGCGGTGGCTGTCGAGTGAGGCAGTCGCGGCGATGGATGGAGGTTGCGTAGAGCGGCCGTGCCTGGAGCTCAGGGCTTGGCACCTGATCCCTGCAACAACAAAGTTCATTGTAGTGAATGCCCAGTAGAGCTCCAGGCTACTATCGCGTGGTCGCATTACGGAGGAGCTGTAGGCGACTAGGAACAACAACTGTACTCCTTGATCCCTCTTCCTAAAACCCACACATTCGTCCCAACTTCACAGCGCGCGTCACCTGTTCAGACGCATACGCGCTCCATCTCCGATGAGCTCGCCCAAACACTAAAGCGCACACCACCATCGCGGGAGAGCCTACGCGGCAAGTCTACGCGCACAACATGTCTGCAGGCGCGCCGAGCATCAAGACTAGTACCGAGGTCGAGGACTTCACCACGGAGGTAACGAACTCTTGCGCCCGTGTTCACCAATCCATATAGCTAACTCTCCTACAGCACCTGGGCTTCCGCGCACTTGCACAGGGTGCTGAAGGCCCCAAGAAGCTCAAGCTACTCACACCATGGCCCAGCGACCGCATACCGACCGCATCCGCGACCCTCCTCGCCATCGCCTCCAAACCGGGCCTTCTGGCTGCAGCTGGCCCAGATGCGCTTGTCGTCACCAAGACAGAGAAGGTGCGGAAAGCCTTTGATGGCAAGGCTGGCGACGGCGATGTCATCTCCGACTTCACACCGGACATCACAATCCCGCTCAGCGACCCGCCGTTGCGCCATGTCGTCTTCTCCACTGGCGGCGAGTTTTTGGTCATCTCAGCAGAGGGCAAGGGCGCACTGGCAGTCTTCGATGCAGCCAAACTGGTCGAGGGCAACAAAAGCCCTGAGCGCCAAATACAGACCGACGACGTAGCAGTCCGCTGCCTCCTGCCCAACCCTGTAGAGGTAGTAGCACACTACATGGCAGTCGTCCTTGACACTGGCAAGTTATGGATGGTGGATGTTGCAGCAGACAACAGCAAGACGACCATGAGGGAGAACGGAGTCGTTTGCGCCGCCTGGAGCAGCAGAGGCAAGGCAATTGCTGCTGGCCTAGAAGATGGTACCACCGAGATCTACCTGAGCGACGGAAAGCTGAAGGGCACCATTCCACGGCCACCAGCACTCGATGAGAACTATCAGGTGACGGGCATTACTTGGCTCCAGACCACCGATCTGCTCATCGTCCATAGTCCCAAGCCTGGAGCGGAAGTCGACGAACTGGACAGCAAGTACCACCTGGTTGAGGCCAGCAAATCTTGGGACGCCTTCGAGTTCCACGCCACCATCTACGACCCGCTCCTGATCGCAACAGATATCCCGTCACGACCGCTTCCACCGCGCTTTTCAGCGACGCGGTTGCAGGACTGGCAGCCGGACCTTAACGACATGCTCATCATCACCTCTTCCCACACGGATGCTGTTGAGCTACTCGTCAGCTCATCGAAACCAATAGCGGAGTATCAGGGTGATGCGTCATACAAGAAATGGGCATTGACTTCACCTGAAGACACTCGCAAAGCCGCGGTTCCTCGACTCGTCTTTGATGAGGAGGGTGATAGTGTCCTCGTGGGCGAGGCTCTAGATCTATCAGCTACGGAGAAGATCTTACGGCCAATCCCAGCTCTAGAAGAAATCAACGAAGCGCCCCATCCGCTCCCAGCATATATGGTCCTTACCCATCAAGGTCTCTTGATGGCTTGGTGGCTTGTCTGGAATCGATCCATCGAGCAAGGCACTCGCTACCCTGGTCTTATCTCGGGCAGCGAAGAGGCGTCCTCTACACCACAAGCTGCGAAGCCTGAGTCCGTTATCTCATCTACGCCGGCTAAAAGCCCTCAGCAAAGCTCGACTTTTGGTGTCCCATCGACGTCCAAACCCTCTGCATTTGGCGTACCATCAACCCCAGCAGCTGGCGGTGCGTTCGCAAAGGCACAAGCCACGTTTGGAAGTCCTCAAGTCAATGTTCCGCAATTTGGAGCGACTGGCCTTGGCTCTACTCCCCCATTCATCCCAAAGACAGCTCAGCCTTTTGGTTCGACAACTCCGGCGACAACAGCTAAGCCTGCTGCACCAGCGTTTGGCTCGCCATCCACGATCGGTGCTCCCAAGACGTCTGGTTCTGGTTTCGGTGCAGTCGGGGGGATGGGCAACAAGGCATCTCCCTGGGCTACTCAGTCACAAACCACAGCTACTCCACAGACACAAGCCAACCCCTTCTCAGCAGCAGCGGGCGCTTCGACTGGTTTTGCCAAGTTTGGACAGACAGGAGGAACCTCGAACTTTTCGAGCTTTGGTAGTAACAATGCTCCTCAGGCTGGGTTCGGCTCTTTCGGACAAGATCAGCAGAAATCCGCCTTCCCAGGTTTGAAGACCGAGCCAAGTGGATCAACTATCACAATCGGCTCTGGTACTGGATCTTCCTTGCCCTCTTGGGCTGGCACTCCTTCGCAAGGGGGTTCGGCTTTTGGGGGATTCGGACAGACCAAGTCTTCGTTCAACACATCATCTTTCGAGTCTAAGACATCCGATGCAAGTACTTCGGACGAACGCAAGCGGGACGAGGCTACCCCCACGCCCCAACCTCCCTCGGGCCTTTTTGGGCAACCATTCAAGCTCGGTTCCACGTTCAAGGGGGACGGCACCGCGAAAGACGATCTGCCTAAACCCGCTGCGCCTTCCACCGATTCATTATTTGGCAGTGGTTTTGCATCTGGACTTGGTGGTACTGGCTTGAAGCCTCCCGCAACGCCAGCAAAGGATGCCGGGAAGGATGCGCCTCAAGATCTCTCTACTACACCTGCCTCACCACCAAGGCAACAAAAGTCACTCTTTCCCAGCGCTACACCAAAAGCACCACCCCCAGTCGACACCAATACAAAGACCAGCGATGCTCCGCTGCCTCCAGACTTCCTAACAACGAAGCCACCGAAATCCGCGGATGATGACCTTCCACCTCTTGCTGGTAGTCCTGGCGTCAAGGTGGAGGCACCCAGCTCATCAGTCGAAGCATCCCCGCTCGCCGATGATGGTGATGAAGAGAGTGGGTTTTCGGAAGAGGAGGATGAGGACGACGAGGGAGAAGAGGACGAAGATGTAGAAGAGGTTGAGGAACCATCGCCGTCAGATGCTTTGCGTAGGCCGCAATCCAAATCTCGAGACTGGAGTTTCCAAGACAGTGTCAGCCAGTCGCCGCGTGTCTTTCCTCCTGCTCCTACACCACCGGCAGCCAAGTCAGGAGCCACATCCACCTCGGGCAGAAGTGCGTCGCCTGCTCAGGCACTCTTTGGTCAAGCACACAAACCTGCACAAGCTTCCCCGCTGTTCGGCCAAGCGCCACAAAAAGCTCCATTCTCTTTGGGCCAATCTTCCACCGCTCCGAAGCCACTGTTCCCGCAACCAGCAAATCGTACACAGCAGAGCCTGCGCTCTCCTAGTCCAGTTCGCTCTGCCTCAACGTCAGCTCTCCGCACACGACGTGAACCCATCGCCACTCCTGGATCTTCATTAAGTGCTTCCATTCAACAAGGCAAACCACCCACACCACAACCGCAAGTGGCTGACTTGGAGGACGAGGAGGACGAGCGTATGCGCCACCAGTTGGCGCAAGAGATCGAGCCCAGTAAAGATCTGGACGAATTCGTGGCATACCAGAACTACGCTGGCAAGTCAGCCACTAAGACAGGGCACGCTGCACAAATTGAGATGGTGTACAAGGATATCAACGGCATGATTGACTCCCTGGGCTGGAACGCTCGCTCCATCAAATCTTTCACCGAATACCAAAAGCGTCCGCAAGCAGGCCACAAAGTGAGCAGAGAAACACTAGAAGATATCGAGAACGAGGGCGAAGATGGATCGTGGTATGAACAGTGGACTCTGTGTGAGATCGAGGCCCTGAAGTCGCTAGAGGATGAGCTCGATCACGAATTAGACGAAGGTCGAGTCCAGGATGTGTTGGAGAAGCTTGGTCAACTGGCTCGCCTGCTTCACGACAAGGCCAAATTGACGACACGCCTTAATGACGTTCGCCGACAGATCATCAACCGCAAGGATCCTGACAAGGCGGAGGCTTCTCGCAAGGCGCCTCTACCCAAGGAGGCGGCAGACAAGCAGAAAGAATTGCGAAATGAGTACGCTCAACTCCTGAAACTGATCAACCAGGCCGAAGAAGGAACTACATATCTCAAAACACGTCTTACCGCTTATTGCGCGCAAAACAAGAAGGACAGCAACGTACGCGCACCCACCGTCGACGCCGTCAAGCAGACCATCGCCAAGATGATCAGCGTGGCCGAGAGACGCAACAACGACATCACCCTCCTCGAATCCCAAATGCGCAAAATGGGCCTCGCAGAAAACGAGCGCCCTTCGTCCTCCTCTTCCCGCACACTAGGCACACCCCGCCGCTCGCGTGGCACCAGCCTGCGCAACAGCATCGCCGAGTCACCCTATGCTACACCCCCAACCAACCGCAGCAAAATGAGTCTCGTCGAGCTGAACCGCCGCGCACTCACGCCTGATGTGGACGCCACCCCGACTGCAAACAGGGGCTATGGGCTCTCGTACAGCTCGGAGGCGAACGCAACGCCTGGCCATGATCTTGCCCGGATGAGCGATCTAGTAGACGAGAATATCGATAAGTTGAGGGCGACGGCGAGGCGGAGGACGCAGGTTGCGGAGGGGTTGAAGAAGGCGCTTGTGGAGAGGGGGGTTAGGACTACGAGGGTTGGATGAAGTGAGTGCATGGAGTGGCGAAAGCTGGGGCGGCGGAGAAGGAAATGTATGATCAGGTTTTCTGCATAATTGTTTTGAATAGCGCATTTGGGCATCGTTTTGAGTGCGGGAGGAGCAGAGCGTGTGTGTGTGAGATTTGATCGAGCTATGGAGAGGGGAGTGTAAAGTACAGTATAGTTTATCAAG